>SKCR01049273.1:0-98651 GCA_019454045.1 Zanthoxylum bungeanum
TTATGACAGTCACCCGAAAGCTTCTAAAATGATAATAAGTCGATTTGTTTTGAAATTTTATTGACTTAGTGTGATTTATATATTATTACTTCTCATGCACATCATGCATACATATATTATGTTAACACCCCTCTGTGTCTTTAAAAAAGACATCATAGATACCATTTGGGTTAGAGAAGGGACAAGACTCACAAAAAATCGAGAACAGACATGAGTGAATCAGATATTGAGGTATCCCATATGGATCAGTTGGAAAACAGTCTCACAAAGATTACTGAACAGCTGCAAGCCTTGACTACTGCTGTGGCTGGTATGACTGTGCCCCGTGCTGGGGGAAATTCTGAAAATGTGAGGCATGAGGAGCCTCTGATTGGGTTGGGGGATGATGTCCCCGCTTTTTGATGACGACATGGCAGAATATGCAATAGGCAAAATGATTGGGTCTCCGGCAGAATTTCAGAAACTTCGGGATCAGGTTGAAACAGATACCCGCAAGATGAGGGGTAAGTATGAAGAGTTGTTAGATTATGAGGCAATGACCTTCGAAGAGAGTTTGTCGGCTCAGTTCAAGATGTCGTACATGGCTAAGTTTAACGGAAATGGGGATCCGAGGGTCCATCTCCGTCAGTATGTTTCAGTCATGAGTTCAGTGGGTTTGTCCAAGCGCCAGACGCTGAAAATTTTGGAATGTCACTTGAAGGGGCACCGATAGTTTGGTATCACAGCCTTGAGAAGAAGGTTAGGGAAGATTGGAGGGAGTTGGCTGATGCTTTTTCTAAAGTAGTACGTCACGGACTTGGAGATTGATTTGTCACTCCGTGATTTGGAGAACACCAAATAGAAGCCGGAGGAAAGCTTCAAGGAGTATGTGGACCGATGGAGAAGTCAGTTGTTGAAAGTGCAGACTAGCCCCTCTGAGAATGACCAAATTAAGATGATTATCAAGGGCACCAAGCCCTCCATCTATGGGAAACTGAGGAGGATGACCTCCATGATTACAGACTTTCGGCAGTTGAGGGAAACTGTCATGGACATTGAAGAGGAAGATGCGGAAACATGAAGTTTTTATGGCCTAAGTAGGAGGCCTATTGGGGGGACATCAGGCACAAACCTGTCTCTGCGGAGATTGCTGCGCATCCGGAACTGAAGATTCTCCAACTTGGGGAGACCCTTGTCTAAGGTGTTGGAGAAATTAAAAAGACAAGGACTTCTAAAACCCTTGGAGGCCAAACCATTACCTAATCCCCCACCAAGTTGATGACAAGGAAACTAAGAAAGCCCGCCAGATAAGAAAACGAAGAATAGAAACAGCCTGACACACACAACAAGACCATACAACCTAAACTGAACTGTCACTTACTTCCACAACAGAAAGGCCATGACACTGATAATTGCACACGACTCCGCCATGAATCCAAGACCTGATAGATTCCAAGAAATACCTACCTGATAGAAACAGAACAGCCTGACACACACATAGTCCATTACCCAACTACTGTGTCGTACACACCACCAACCTATATGATCAATTCAGGCCTCCTAGAAGACCTTGTCCTAAAATCCTTTCACCCTCAAGCCTTTTACCTGGGAATCTGGGATAGTAATAGTGAAGATGAGACTGAGCAAGGAAAGAACTTTTGGCTTGATTTCTCTAGTGGTGATGAGGAAGAAGTGAGGGGAATGACCCGCAGCGGCCGCTTTTACAATGATGTGGCAGAAAGGGGTAAGGAAGCCTTGACCGATGGTAGAGAAGTGGTGGAAAGTGTAGAGAATGCTGAGGAGGATACAGTGTTGAAGCAGTTGAAAAAGACCCGGGCTCAGGTTAGCATCTGGGAATTACTGTGCGCATCTCAAGAGCATAGGCAGGCCATGGTTGAGGCCTTGAATAAAATTGTGGTGCCTGAAGATGCCAACCCCGCAATGCTTGTCGGGTCGGTACGAGGAGAAACTTTACAAAGGATCACTTTTTCAGAAGAAGAACTCCCGGCTGAGGGTAGAAATCATAACAGGCCTTTGTTTATCAGCGCTGAAGTAAAGGGTAAGAAGACTTCATGTGTAATGGTGGATGATGGTTCGGCCATCAATGTGTGCCCGTTGAAGATTTTGGCCAGGCTGGGCATAAAGCAACAGACTTGGACCCCTCCAACATGACCATTAAAGCTTATGATGACAGTAAGCGCGGAGTGGAAGGTACTTTTATGGCTATGGTTAAGTGGGCCCAGTTGAGGACGAAGTTGAGTTTACAGTGCTGGATATCCCAGCCACTTTTACCTTGTTGTTGGGAAGGCCTTGGTTTCATAAGCTTGGGGGTGTGCCCTCTACTCTGCACCAGATGATTAAGTTCCCGTATGGGGGGGAAATTGTTACCATCCGAGCTGAAGTAGATAATGTTGTGGCCGCTTTGGAAGTACCACCTTTCACAAGGTTCCAAGTGTCGGCAACTTTTGAGGAATGGGTGGATCCTAAGGTAGCTAGGATCATGGGAAAAATGAAGTATGAGCCGGGAGAGGGTTCAAAACTACCAGATTTCAGAGGACAGACTACTCGGAAGGGTTTGGGGTACAAATCTGATGAAGAAAAGCTGAAGGTCAAGAAGAAGGGCCTGAAACTTATGGATTGCTTTGTGAAGGCTTCAGGGTATCAAGGTGAGCCTGAGCCTGTGGAAGTTAATGGAATTGTGGTACCAGGGTTTGAGATCTTCCAGGATATATTGGGAAAAAAGCCAATAATGGAAAATGCTGCAAAGAATGAAGAAGAGAAGTGGGAAGAAGAACTAATGAAGTTAGAAAGTATGACTCTTGAGGGAGATAAGAAGCTCGGAAAGAACCCGGTTGTAGAGGAATAAGTGTCTATGAGTGATGAAGACATTTACCTTCCTGATTTGTTTGTATGTACTTCTACATTATCCAATAATAAAGACATCTTTTTTGCTTACTTGCCTGAGTCATTTTCTTTTACTCTGCACGAATCAAGTATATTTGATATCAGCTCGGCCAAAACAAATGCATTTAACCTTGGTACACCTGAGAATCCCAAGGAAATTCTGATTGCAAGTGAAGTTACCGCTGAAGAGCGGGAGAAACTATAAGAAGTATTGATCAGATATGCCAAAGTGTTTGCTTGGTCCTATGAGGACATGCCTGGGGTAGACAGAAGCATTGCCCAACATACAATTCCAACTTATCCGAATATGAGGCCAGTGAAACAGAAGCTTCGACGGATGAGACCAGAATGGGCTGAGAAAGTTAGAGAAGAAGTTAAGAAACAGATAGATGTCGGGTTCCTAGAAGTAGTGAAGTATCCCGAGTGGTTAGCCAACATTGTGCTAGTGCCGAAGAAAGACGGAAAAGTCAGAATGTGTGTAGATTACAGAGATCTCAACAAGGCCTGCCCGAAAGATGATTTTCCACTACCGCATATAGATGTTCTGGTTGATAGTGCGGCTTTTTCTGCTATGTACTCATTTGCGGATGGGTTTTCAGGGTATAATCAGGTTCTTGTGGCTGAAGAAGACAAGCACAAAACTGCCTTCGTCATAGAGTGGGGCACTTATTGTTACAAGGTAATGCCGTTTGGGCTTAAGAATGCAGGAGCTACTTATCAGCGGATGGCCACTATATTATTTCATGATTTGATGCACAGGATATTGAAGTGTATGTGGATGACATGATGGTGAAATCAGAGACAAGAATCGGGCATATAGAGGCACTTAAAAAGTTCCTTCAAAGAGTTGATAAATACAACTTGCGGTTAAATCCTAAAAGTGTGTGTTGGGAGTGACGTCAGGGAAATTACTGGGTCACACAGTGGGAATGGGTGGAATAGAGGTGGATTCTGAGAAAATCAAGGCAATTACTGAGATGCCAGCACCGAAGACAGAGAAAGAAATCAGAGCATTCTTGGGAAAAATTCAGTACATCAGTCGATTCATTGCCAAGTTGACATCAGTGTGTGAGCCTATCTTCAAACTGTTGAGAAAAGATCAACCTGTGAGATGGAATGAACAGTGTCAGACAGCCTTTGACAAAATCAGAGAGTACTTGGTAAAGCCTCCTGTATTGAAACCTCCAAGGCTGGGCAAGCCTTTGATATTGTATCTGGCTATAGAATCAGAAGCACTGGGGGCGATGATGGTACAGGCAGATGAGACAGGGGTGGAACATGCAGTCTATTATTTGAGTAAGAAGATGCTTCCGTATGAGGCTCGATATCAAGAAGTAGAGAAAATCTGTCTTGCAATGGTATGGGCTTCCAGAAAGTTGCGGCATTATTTCCAGTCTTACAAGATCCAGGTAGTGGCAAAGGAGAATCCTCTAAAATATCTTCATTCGGTGCCTTCACTGGTGGGAAAACTGGGTAGATGGTTAGTATTGCTAACAGAGTTCGACATTGAGTATCTCACATCCAAACAGAGTTTCTAGCATTGCAACTTGTTGATGGGGATCAGTATAAGTTTGAATTTCCAGATGAAGAGATCCAAGCAATAACAATTCAGAGGTGGAAGATGTATTTTGACGGAGCAGTAAATTACAAGGGAGCCGGAATTGAGATCGGGATAGTGACCCCCGAGGGAGAGACTTTGCCTTTGGCCAAGAGGTTGACGTTCAGAGTGACTAACAACATGGCCGAATATGAGGCATGCGCTTTTGGTTTGACAGCATTGAAAGCCTTGAAAGCTGAGAGCGTGGAAGTCTACGGAGATTCTATGTTGGTAGTCCAGCAGATGTGAGGAGGATGGGAATTGAAAGAAGAACGGTTGAAACCTTACCTCCTTCACCTCAGAGAGTTGGCACAGGTTATCCCCGATTGTAAGTTTCAACACTTGCCGAGAGAAGAGAATCAGATGGCAGACGCATTGGCTACACTTGCAGCAACTTGGGAAAATCCAGATAAGTTAGTATTGAGACCATTGGTACTGACAACAGCAAGCAGACCCGTCTATGACACAGAAAAAGTTTTGGAAGTAGAGGTTGACGATGGTAAACCTTGGTATCATGACATTCATAGGTATCTGGAACACGGGGAACTCCCGGAAGGGGCAGGCAGAAAAGACAGAATAGCCATTCAGAAGTTAGCTTCTCAGTATGTGATCTTGAAAGGAGAACTGTACAAGAGGCAAGCAAATGGTATTCAGTTGAAGTGTTTGAGGAAAGAAGAAGCTCAACATATAATGGAAGAAGTGCACGTCGGGGTATGTGGTCCGCACATGAACGGGTTGAATCTGTCCCGTAAGATTGTGAGACAGGGGTTTTACTGGTCAACCATGGAAGCAGACTACGCAAAGATGGTAAAGCACTGTCATGATTGTCAAGCACATGGCAATTTGAATCACTTGCCGCACACAGAGTTGCACGGGTTGTCAGAGCCTTGGCCTTTCTCAGCATGGGGAATTGATATGATTGGAGAAATTCGACCGAATGCATCGAATGGGCATCACTTCATAGTAGTAGCAGTAGATTACTTCTCAAAGTGGGTGGAAGCTGAGTCGTTCCGCAATGTTACAGCAAAGCAGATGGCAAAGTTTATAGCTCGGAATCTCATTTGTCGGTACGGTATGCCGCATCATGTAATGACAGACAACGAAGTTCAGTTTCAATGAGAGACGAAGGCAATGTTACAGAGATACGGGATAGGCCACCATAAGTCGTCACCGTACAGGCCACAGGCAAATGGGGCAGTGAGGCAGCCAACAAGACTATAAAGACAATTTTAGCCAAGATGACAGAGAACTGCAGAGATTGGGCCGAGAAACTACCATATGCTTTGTGGGGGTACAGAACATCAGTAAGAACAGCAACGGGGGCCTCACCTTACTCTTTGGTGTATGGAATGGAAGCAGTATTGCCAGTAGAAATGGAAATACAGTCTATGAGGGTACTAGCAGAGGCAGAATTACCGGAAGAAGAATGGGCCGCACAGAGGTTTGATCAGTTAGCATTACTGGATGAGAAGAGAACGAAGTCTTTGTATCACATGCAGTTGTATCAGAAGAGACTAGCCCGAGCATTCAACAAGAAAGTACACCCCACCAAGATCAGAAAGGGTGATTTGGTACTTAAGCAATCAAGGCCGTCGACGACAGATCCCAGAGGAAAGTTCAGACCTAACTGGGAATGACCTTACATAGTGCAGAAAGTAATGGGAAATGGAGCAGTGAGACTATCAGACTTGGAAGGGAATGAGTTCACCGAACCAATCAACGTAGATAGATTGAAGCAGTACTTTGCCTGAGTGAGAAAAGGACCGAGCAGTTACCAAGGGAATTGGCAGAAGACCTAACCCAACGGAATAAGAAAATCATTCATGCATACACGTAACATTACATTCTCTTCGTGCTTATTTTTGTTTTGTGTTTGCAAGTTCGAAAGCAGCAGTTCGAGGGTGTGGCCCATATCTGCTTGGGGGCGAGGCACCACATCATCATCAGTCTAAGGGCGAGGCCCATGTCAGCTTGGGGGTGAGGCCCATATCAACTTGGCGGCGAGGCCCATATCAGTTCGAGGGCGAGGCCCCTGTCAGCTTGGGAGCGAGGCCCATATCAGCTTGAGGGCGAGGCCCACATCGTCAGCAGTTTCGGGATGCGTCCCAGGGTCGAGGTACCCCTGCTGTCAGTTGTAGTTTCGGGATGTGTCCCAGGGTCGGGGGCCCACTACATCATCTGTTAGAGGGCGAGGCCCTCATTTCCAGCGGTATCGGGATACGTCCCAGGGTCGAGGTGCCCCCGTTGTCGGTTGCAGTTATTGAGATACGTCCCAGGATCGAGGTCCACTGCATCATCAGCTCGGCGGAGCAGCAGGCAAGTCAGGTGGCAGCTGGCGAGCCAGGTAAGTGAAAATGCATTGCATAACTTTGATAGGATTGTTCAAAGTCACACACTACACAAATCCCATCAAAGTGGGGGCGATTGTAGGCATTGCATTTTTGCATGTGAAACCCGATGATGAGTCTCAGTTGGAGGCACTACCTTTTAAGTTGCGAAAGCCGCGGGAAACGGACATCGGAAGGGAAGAGTCAAGAATCGACTCATTGACGGATTAAGTTTACTAGTTTAGCTTCGAGTAACTCATTTAGTTTCTATTTTAAAAATTATTCCCGGCCCAAGACACTCACAAATCACCTAACCTCGGCCCAAAACCCCCGCAAGCCCTTTGACCTTGACCTAAAACCCACACAAACCAACACACACCAAGCTAAGGCCCACACGCCCCAACCAAGGCCCACATGCCCATTTGCCTAATACACACCCAAATTAAATCAAATAAATATTAATTAGATGATGTAATTAAATAAAATAATAATTAAATCATTTACCAAATTAAATAAAACATAAATAAAATCATGCCTAATTTAAATCAAATCAAATATGTTATATACCTAAATTAAAAAGATGATATACCTAATTAAAATCAATCATAACAAATTAAAAATATTGACTTCCTAATCCAACAAATATCATGCCTAAACAATACAAATTAAATATCATAACTTCCTAATTTAAAATATTTTGTCCCCCCTCAATCTTGTGTATACCACTCTTGGAAATCCTCATTGAATGCACAAATCCTTTCCCTTGTCAACCCTAGCCTTTGCCTATAAAAACAAACCAATTCCAACACTTCCCCCCCTTGGATTCACGCACAAAACAGAAAAGAAAAAGCCTCTCTCCTTCACACAACAACATTCACGCCAATCACCATAGTTAGTAACAAAAAATATTCTTTTCATCTTCTCCACTCCATAGCCGAACACATCACTCTCCTCAACCCCTCCATAGCCAAAAATAACAAGCCTTTATACCCTCCTAAAGCCACCGAAACCAGCCCTATACAGCAGCCCTCCATCACCGAAAATTACAACCAAAAACGCACTGCAGTGAACACAAAAAAAAACTGCACTGTTTTACACGCCCAAACAGCAGCGAAACCACCCTAAAACATCCCCTAAAACACTAAAAAAACTGCATAAAAAAACTGCACTTTTAATCCTTAAGATATCACAAAAAAAACTACACTTAAAGCCTTTAAAAATATCAAAAACAGTAGCCTAAAACACCAAAACAGTGAGCTGAAACAGTGAGCAGAAATACAGCGAAAATAGCAGCAAATCGGAGACCAAACAGCGAGCAAAATAGCAAAACAGTGAGCTAAGACGCTAAACCAGTGAACCAGAGAAGTTGAGGAGCTTTACCCTTCCGATCTCCGCGAAACGCAAGCCCGAAAGTTGGCAAAAAAGGTTAGACCTGAGGGTATTTTCACACTTGTTTTCAGTTTTGTTTTTACTATTAATTGAGCTTTATTCGCATGATTATGATGTTTAAATGCATGTTGCGGCCCTTGAGTAGATAAATATGTGTGTGTTATGAATATGATGTGTGTTGTGGGCATTGGATAAAATGAAAGGCGTGTCGCCTCTTGAGGTATATCAGATGGAAACCCGGACATAAATTTCATAGTCGATTCCGAATGGACAGTAGTATGATCTGTACTTGGGATACAATTACACGTACCACTTGGAAAAGTATTCACATGCATGCTTGTGCCCATATTAGTTATCATCTTTCGCATCACATATAACATGCTTAATCAGAAATTTGTAGTGTCCACATGTGCGCACTTGCATCTCTCTCATTCTTTGCGTTTTTTTCTTCTTCCAATCATGGTTAATCACACTCTTTGGCATTATATCATGGCACGTTTATCTTTAATGTACGAGTACATCTTTAGTGGTTTATCTTTTGCGTGTTTAAATTCGCATCTTTCTTAATCTCTTCAAGTTATACGCTTATGTTGATTTTGTTTATTATGCGGTTATTTTGATCTTGTTTCATATGCCTTTATAATGCGCTTATAACATAAGATGTTCGCTGTTATTTTGATTTCCTTTATATTGCATGACAAATATTGGCATGAATGATTGAACTCTTATGATTTTATATGCTTGTTGTTGCATGCAAACTTAGCAATAGCACTTGATTTCATGTATGTTTAGATGTAAGCTTTAAATTCATGTATGTGAACTTAGGATGTGGTGGACTTTGAAATATATGTCATGGGCTTGGTTGGATTATTGCATGAATCTTTACATTACAAGTGGCATTAAGTAAGGGAACATTCTGAACCCAATGGTTTGAGGTCTTCCCTTGCGAGGGTTGAGTGCGGCCTTAAATCTCATTTTCCCGGTTCACACCGGATGGCGACTCCATCATTCTCCGGTTTAGTCCCCCGTGGCTACTCCGTACTCCCAACCGGGCCACGAGCCTAGAACAGCATGCGTCGCCCAGTTTCTGTTGTCCACAGTAAGATGGGAATGTACATCTATGGCTTGAAAATACATAAACTGAAAACGTACATGCTTAACTCGTGAAAACATGAAAATGTATACATGAAAAATAAACTTGTAAAGCGATTGCTATAAGCGTGAAACATGACTTGTTGAACTTGAAGCATAGCTTAAATATCCTAAAACGTGTTTTGAGAATCATAGTACAGACTGTTTGGGTTGGTGCTCGGAGCGCCAATCCGGATCATATTTATGTCCGATTTATGAATACGAGTAATTTTTTTTTCCATAATATTACTTATTTTTGGTAGCACCTCTTGTCTTTTATTAAATATATTCGATCTAATTCATTAGATTGAAACTAAATTGTGTTTAGTGATAATATATATTTGATAAAAACCCAATAATATATAATGCAGTGTGCAATTACAACGTAGCTAGTAATTGACATTGGGAAGCGTTACTACTAGAAATATATTATCAAATTAAGTTCCTGATCAAGATTTACTAATACGGGTCGGTTAGTAAAATCTGCTGAGACCAGTACATGTCATATATCGGACTTGGTTCGATGGTTGATCCCAATGAACCATGAGTATCGAGAGACTCGTATAGACGTGTAGGTGTTTATTTGATAAACACTGAACGACTCATCGAAGATTACCTAATAGATGGTACACCAACGTCAATAAGAATCTTCTTGGGTTGAGTAGCATAATGATTCTTTTACTTGAGATACCACTGTGGATATATGAGTTATCCTCCACACTTAGATGGCAGTCACATCACCGATGTATTTAGATCAGACCTCCGTCTGTTCGTTGGGTGTGGACTCATGCTCATGCTATCCTGTGTGTATCAAGATAGGATCCCTCAGTTCTGTGTACAGGGCGTAGATGTTCATTATATGATTAGTAATCTGTTAAATCCATGGTCGTGATATACTTCAGAAGTAAGTTCCGAGTATTATTTAGAAGATTACTAATAGATACGTCGACACGATTATACATATAGAGATTTGACGTTTATATATATATCTCTGGAATAATCCGGATATCTGTGACGGAGGGATTATACGTATGTAATGACCTCGACCTGTAGGATTCATCGAGATTATCCGTGGTCGTCATAATTTACGGATGGGTGAATTATGGATACGAAATTAGATTTTGTAACGGATATACCTGAATATAGAGAGTCTCACTAATGAAATATACTCGTAGAGCAATAGGGCAACTGTTATGAATAATACTGATTATTTATAACTCGTTTAACAATTAAACGAAAAATACATGCAATCGGGACTTGATAGTCATTTCCGAATTAATGTGTATTTGTATTTAATACTTGATTTAATTAAATACACATTAATAAAATATCACATTATGATATTTGGTATATAATATTAATATAAGTATTTGAGATATTTAATGTAAATATAATACATATATTTAAAATATTTATATTTAATTATTTAATTATTAAATGATTAAATTAATTAAAATGATAAATATCTTTATAATGATTTTTGCTTTTAAATGGCTTGATATTAGTGGTCCATTTGGTATTTGCTTTATTAAAGATAATTGTTAACTTTATTAAAGAAAAATGTGTGCTAATGGAAATTAAACAAAATTTAAATAATTGTTATTTATTTTTATTATTGTTGGATTCGGCCAAAGGCAAATTGATTTAACAAAAATTGTTTGGTTTTTAATTTACACAATACACAAGTTACACAATAATTTAAAAAGTGAGTTGAGAGAGTTTTGAAGGAAATCAACGGAAAAACAAAGCAAAAGTTGGTTTTTGTAAGTATTTTTCAACTTCCTTCAAGATAGAAATTGTTTCTATTGTTCTTATCTTCAATATTGTTGCTAAGATTGAATCTCCACTCTTTAAGTTTGTAATTTATATGGTTGTAATCCTGTTTGAAAGATGAACATGCATATTAATTAAAGATTGAATGAAATTTTTCATTTAGTAATCTTTAAGCCATTTGATGGTGTAGTTATCATTCTAGAGCTTTTTAGCCATTCATAATTAACCTAGAATTGTTCTTGGGTTGTTTCATGATGGTGAGACTTGATTGGTGTTGTATTGGATTGATTAAAATATTGAATTTGTTCAATTTAATGTATATTGTGCAATTGGGGTAATTTATGAAATTAGGGTAATTTATGAAATTAGGGTTCTTAACCTAATCTAATTTTTGGGATTTTCATATATGTGATGTAATTTGATGTATATTAATTTTGGGATTAATTGGATTTGATCTTGACATGTTTTGAACATTTGGGGCCAAATCGCAATTAAGAAACGTTCAGGGGTCCTCTCGGCTTTTGTAGAAAAATTGGGAGTTTGTGTTGTAATTTATATTTTCATATATTAGACATGTATAAATAATTTTGGGATTGATTTGGAATTACTTAAATATGTATTTGACAATTTGGGACCAAAATGATCAAAATGTAAAGTTTAGGGATTAATGATAAATATGATTTTTCAGATAAAAATATAATTTTTATTTATTGAGTAATTAGAATAAATTGGTTTATTTTAATTGCCTAAGAAAAATATTTATCGGAAATTATTTCAGAGTGAAAATACGCGAAAACGGTGAAAAACAGCGTTATCGGGTAACGAGTGCCCAAAGAGTAAAATGGACACTGTTCGGGCAGTCCACGAACTGCCAAATATTTTTGGGACTGACCTGAGTAGTCCCCATGTGCATTGGTCGGTCGGTTCGGCCGAAAACGCGTTTTATGCTATTTTACGGAAAAATATTTTCGTAAAAGTTTCGCGATATTTCTATATTATTTATGTCATTATATGATATCGAATAAATTTATTTAAGTGAAATATGAATGAATGATCAATATTGGATATTGAATAATTTATTCGTAAGTTTAAAAATTTTAAACTACGATTTCACCCGAACCGCTCCTTCCACTGTGCTTCCCTGATATGACCCCAACACTTACATCATAGAAACAACATATTATGATGTAAATAACATGAAAACATATTTGTGAAAACATTCACTCTTAGAACCGACATCATAATACCCACGTGCTCGTATGAAACTAGATGGATTCTCCTATGTAGAATCTATAAACATGCGTTTGGAATTTGGTAAATATGCTTGGGTATCTACAATTCTACATGTTTATGTGCGTGACGTGATACGTGTGTACATACTGACAATGAAGCTTAATGATTATTTTGACTTCCTAGAATGACATTGAGAATAAATGGAATCATGATCTGAAACTAGCCTCGCATCGCGATGTAAAATGCTTATGCATCGCAATGTGAGCTGTGTGATGAACGTGTTGATTCCCCATTGATCCCAACATTCTGACTTAAGTTACATGCGCCCCTACAACATGGGTTCATCCAAACCTAAAAATAAATATACTTTAGAATTTATAAACATGTGTTTGAATTCGTTTAATATGCTTGGGTATCTATGATTCTAATTTTTATATGCGTGACGTGATACGTATGTACATCTAACAAGTGAGCTTAAAAATTATTCCGATTTCCTAGGACGAGAGTGAGAACAAATGGAATCATGATATGAAACTAACCTCGCATCACGATACACAATACTTCTGCATTACAATGCGAGCTGTGTCCCAACGCCCCCTTGACCCCAACATTCTAATATAATTTACATTGGGCTGCATCGTGACAACTGCCCCTGAAATTGGGTTTAACCAAACCCAAAAACAAACATGCGTTAAAATTTATAAATATGCATTGGGAATTCAGTTAATATGCTTGGGTATCTACAATTCTAATGCGTGTGTGGGTGACGTGATACACATGTGTACATACTGACAAGAGAGCTTAAGGATTATTCTGATTTCCAAGGATGAGAATGAGAACTAATGGAATCATGATATGAAACTGACCTCATATTGCGATGTAAAATGCTTCTACATCAAACGCGTGTCACCCTGCATCACGATGCCCCTCAATCCCAATATTCTGACTTAATTTACCTTGGGTTGCACCGTGACGAGCTCCCCTGCAACATAGGTTCAACCATACCAAAAAAAACATACATTAGAATCTAGTAACATTCGTTGATAATTCGGTTAATATACTTGGGTATCTACGATTCTACATGCGTGCTTTCGTAACGTGATATGTGTGTTCATACTGACAATGGAGCTTAAGGATTATTATAATTTCCTATAAGTACACTGAGAACAAATGGAATTATGATCGGAAATTGGCTTGTGTCGTGACATAAAATACTTATACATCGCAACGGGAGCTGCTTCGCGACATGCGTCACCTTGCATCATTATGCCCCTTGATCCCAATATTCTTACGTAATTTACATTGGGTTGTGTCGTGACGCTCTCCCCTACAATATGGGTTCAACCAAACCCATAAATAAACATGCCTTATAATCTATGGACATGCTTTGGGAATTCAGTTAATATGATTGAGTATCTACGATTCTACATGCATGTGTGCGTGTCGTGATACATGTGTACATATTGACAATGGAGCTTAAGGATTATTCTTATTTCACAGGATAAGGCTAAGAAAAATGGAATCATGATCTGAAAGTGGCCTCGCGTCGCGACATAAAATATTTCTACATTGCAATATGAGCTGTGTGATGTACGTGGCGACACCCGCTTGATACCAACATTCTGACTTAGTTTACATTGGGTTGCATTGTGACACACGCCCCTACAATATGGGTTCATCTAAACCTAAAAATAAAAATGTGTTAGAACTATAAACATGCGTTGGGAATTCGTTTAAAATACTTGGGTATCTATGATTCCATATGCTTGTGTGTGTGACGTGATATATGTGTATATACTAACAAATGAGCTTAAAGATTACTCCAATTTCCTAGGACTAGACTGAGAACAAATGGAATCATGATATGAACCTGGACTTGCATCGTGACGTAAAATTGCTTCTGCATCGCAATGCGAGTTACGTAGCGACGCCCATTTGATCTTTATATTCTGACTTAATTTACATTAGTTGTGTCAAGATGCACGCCCCTGCCATATGGGTTCAACCAAACCCAAAACAAACATATGTTAGAATCTATAAACATGTATTTGGAATTCAATTAATATGCTTGGGTATCTATGATTCTACATGTGTGCATGCGTGACGTGATACGTGTGTATATATTGATAAAGGAGCTTAAGGATTATTCTGATTTCATAGGACAATACTGAGAACAAATGGAATATGATCTGAAAATTACCTCGTGTCATGAAGAAAAATGCTTCTGCATCGTAAAGCGATCTACATCGCCACACCCTATCGATCTCAACATTCTAATTTAATTTACATTGGGCTATGTTGACGTGCGCCCTTACAATATATGTTCCCCAAAAATAAACTTGCTCAATATAACTACTTCAATAATGACATGCTTAATCACTATCTTTCAATTTTATTTCAGTTCACTACTAATGCAATACTACCAATCTTGATGAACATAAACCTAACTTACCCAAGCACCCAAATTCACCGTATACATAGGGTTTATTGTTTCATTATCTCATATACAAAGCATGGCAAAACTCAACATTCAAAGCATGATTCACAACTATGATGACATTATTATACAAGAATGGTCATGGGTCAAGCTTCGGTCTCCATGAATTCATATGGTAAGCCCTAGAAATCATGTTTGATTCACTTGATAAATCACCAAGATAAGGTTAAGAAGCATACTTGCTTTGGTTAGCACTTGAAATTGCAAGAAAATTTGATCTCTCCTTTAGGGTATCCATGAAGGCTATGAATGAGAATGAAGATGAAGCTTGTAAGAAAAAAATGGGTTTGTGTTTTCTTTATTTTTCTTGTTGGGGCGTGGAAAATGTAGAAAAAGAGAGGCATGATTTATAATTTATATGAACCATTAATTAAGGGATATTACTGTAGATATTGTATTTTTATGCATAACTCGATGATGAGTCTCTAATGGGGACACTTTCAGAAAATTAGGGAATTATAAGGATGAATACTGGAAAAGAAATGAACTTCAGGGAACACAGCCAAAGGCGGTCGGACCATATTATCTCTAGCCTGAAAAGCAGGCCGGACATGCCTTGAAAATCCTAAATTTGATCGGAAATGATACAACTGTCAATGAATGAGCATATTATCAGTTACTGAAGTTTAAAGATCTAATTGTCTCCGACCAGATATATAATTCAAATTATATGTCCGACCGGACATATATTGGTCTGTTAGCACACATGCAAAATAAAATTATCCTGAATCACGGGCTTGATTACCTCCGGCAGGATATATATCCCAAAGCCTAAATCAGCATGGACATGGTTCGAGCTATGTCTGATGTTTTGATTGCCAATCATTCAAGACAAATTGGAAGGGATAAAGTATTTTGCTCCCCCTTCCAACCTCAGTCCCCTCCTTTTTAGTGTTGAAGGCTAATAAGAATTTAAGGGGAATAAGAATAATAATTTGAAGAAAGAAAAACAAACCCTAAGATAAATTTACTTCCCTATGAGTTGCATACTTCATGGTGTAAATCCAATAGAGACCATGTATTTAGATAGATCTTCAGAGCCACTACAAACTCAAAGGTACGACCTAAGGGCACCATCTTTAACATTTCGGCATATTTGAGATTATATTCGAACACAGTATCTCCGACTGGACGTACATCACGTCCGGCCAGACATGCACACACATCTGGCCGCCATAAAGCATGTCAGATCATATTTACTATTTTATGTAATATATGTTTATATGATTAAAATTTATATATGACAATGTTAAGCAGATCTTGTTTATTTATCTCACTAATATTAGTTTGCATTTTACTGATTTCCCTATTTTAATATGTATGATTTTATGTGACGTGATCCAGAAGAGCTCTGTTTGTTGGACCAAGTTAACTTGAAGTTGTGGTTGATTGTATGGCTTGGGCAGATTCCTCGGGTTCTGGAGTTTGTTTCATGCATGAGACTTTAGATGAAGACTTTATTATGTCTAAGGCAAGAATGAAATGGTTTGATTGATTTCGGACTTAATTTTCGAATGTTGCATTAGTAGTAGTGGGATTTGCGCAGTCTTCATATTTTGGACATAACTTTCTCATCTGATGTCTAATTTTAGTGATTCAAGTTGCATTGGAAAGAGGACCCATGGATATACAACTTTGTAGTTTACATTAAAGTCCAATTCAGAAGCCTTCTTGGTCAAAATACAGAAACAATTTATCCTTATAGCTATTATGTTTCATATTTTTAAGGTTATGTGATGTTTAAGTATTGGCTTGAACTTTAATTAAATTAGAAAGCCCTTGCACGAAATTTTAAATTTTTTTTTTATGTGTTATTGGGTTTTTTTTACTAGGAGTTTATTATATTTGGGTAGAATTAGCGTTAGCCACCTATTTAAAAGGGCATTATTCATTGTAATTGATAATTAATTGAGAACATATTTCTTACAAAACAAAGTATCTTGTGTCATCTTGAGAGAGTGGAATCTTCTTTTGTTTTACGGAATAAAAGCTTATCAACATGTGGCAAACGTTGTGGCGCTGTATCGCTGTTCAAGATTCTCCAAAGAAATAAAGAAAGATTTTTAAGGACAATGTTATTAAGGGTTGGACTTGATCTTGGAAGGATTTTGTTCTTACAAAAAATCAAGATTCACGATTCTTAGAGCTTAGAACATGTGGAGGGGTTTGTTTGGCTTGTTCCAGGCATGTTTTTATCATTTGGTATCAGGAGCTCAAGGTTCCAAGGTCAATATTTTCTCTATCTTTATCGTTTTATGAAGTCTTCATATTATTTTTTTTTGTCTCTTCTAATTTCAATTTTTTCTTATTATTTCCTTTGTATTTGTCATGTTTATGACTGAATCATGGATGTTATTATAATGTTCTTGCGTGGTAATAGCATATAGGATTCAATTCTTGGAGTTTTTGAGTGAATTAGGTTCGAATCTATCTATAATATTTGGATCAATTCGGTCTAAATTTTTCAGATGCGCACTGATTTTAAAACAGTTATAACTTTTGATCTAGAACGCGTTATGAGACCCATAATATACCGATTTATATTTACTCAATGAGAGGAATTCATTAGTGGTTGGCTGCACTTTATCCGTTTATATTTCGAGTCTCAAAATCCCTTTCAAATAATAGTTACCAATTATGTCCAGTTTCAGTTCAGTTTGTGTTCTTGTTTTACTTTTGGTATTTTTTTTTTAGTCAGTTTCTTTGTGTTTGTCATATTTTCTTAGTGATACTTTGAGTCTTTAATCATTATTAGTGTCTTTCAAGTAATAGGTTGATTTATATATATAATACGATGGACAAAATGGTATTTATCTTTTACTTGAGATGACTTTTCAATAATAAAGTATTTAAAATGATTATTAATAGAGGGAATCACACAAATTTCACCAGCATTACCCTTGTGGAAAAATTGGGATTACCATTGATACCTCTTGATAGACCTTATAAGTGGATGAGTGATTTTGGAGAGTTCCAGGTCGATAAGCTGGTTTTGGTAAGTTTTGAAATTGCGAAGAATGTTGACCAAGTAGTGTGTGAAGTGGTTCTTATGTGTCACACACATGTTTTATTGGGTAAGTCTTATTATAAATTCAATAAAGTAATTTATGATATGGATATGAATATGTATAAATTTTGGTATGGTGGAAAAATTATCAAGCTTGCTCCTTTAACCTTACAAGAGGTCTATAAGGAAGAGTTGTACATGTAGAGGAGGGAAGAAGTGTGGGCTAAAAGGAAAAGTAGGATTGCTGAGTTTAGAATGTTACTAGGAGAGCTTCTAAAATTGATAGAAAAAAAGGTGTTAGAAAAATGTGAAGTCAATAAGGATATGAGCATAGTCTTGAGTAATGAAATGAAACATGTTGACGTTTTTATGAATAAACGTGAGGTGGTTGATGATGTTTCTGACGGTGGTTGATGACGTGATCAGATCGTGGATGAATGTGTTGATTGTTTGAGGAAGCGACTTGGACATGTTGAGGTTGTTTTAAATGAGGGTTCAAACGTGAATCCAAATGAGAATCTCTGTGGGGTTGCAAGTGGAGTTGACTGTCTCATCCAATGTCCGATTTTAGTGATTCAAGTGGCATTGGAAAGAATACCCATGGATCTACAACTTTGTAGTTTACATCAAAGTCCAATTCAGAAGCCTTATTGGTCAAAATATAGAAACAAATTATCCTTACAGCTTTTATGTTTCATATTTTTAAGGTTATATGATATTTAAGTGTTGGGTTGAACTTCAATTAAATTAGAAAGCTCATGCAAGAAATTTTAAAGTATTTATATGTTATTGGATTTATTTAATTACGATTTTATTATATTTGGGTAGAATTAGGGTTAACCACCTATTTAAAGGGGCATTATTTATTGTAATTGATAATTAATTAAGAACATATTTTTTACAAAATAAAGTGACTTGTGTCATCTTGAGGGAGTGGATTCTTCCTTGGTTTTACGGAATAAAAGCTTATCAATGTATGACAATTATTGTGGTGCTGTATCGCCGTTCAATATTCTCGAAAGAAATAAAAAAAGGTTCTTAAGGGAAAGGTTTCTTAAGGGTGATCTTGGAAGGGATCTTGGAAGGGTTTTGTTCTTACAAAAAAAATAAGATTTGTGGTTCTTGGGGCTTAGAACACATGGAGGGGTTTGCTTGGCTTGTTCCAGACATGTTTTTATCATTATGTTCCACACATTCTGATCTGCGAGTCATATCCGGCTTGGCTTATTACAAGTCTTGTCGGACATGATCTATATCTGGCCATGTCATCCGTGTTATATAGGATGGAAATCCGGATATAAGCTCCATAGCCGATTCCAAATGGACGGTAATATGGTTAGAATTTGGGATATAATGCCACATACCATTCAGGGAAGGCCATTTCATCATAATGTATCAAAAATATTGGCTAATTGTATCAATATTTATATATGCACATTTCAGTGTTTCTAGACTATGCAGTATATCCGGCCTGACTTTAACCAAGTTCGACCGGACAGGCACAACTATATCCGACCAAGCCTCTCTAAGGCCAGAACCATCGAATGCATACTTCAGTCTGTTTAATTATTTTTATCATTGTTAGAACCATTATTTTCTCAATACCAAAATTAGATTTTGCTTATTGTTTATTATATAATTTACCTACTGTTATTTTGATTCTATAGCTTCTGAGTTATGCATTATGTAAAGCCAAATTTCCATCAAGTCCGATCGTAATTTTAAATTTATGTCTGGCCGATCACGACCATGTCTGAATATGCATTTCCAAGGCCGTGCTTATTGAAAGCATTCCTTATATTATTTTATCAATATTTTATTTATTTTTCTGGCTAGTTTATCATTTTGGTTATCTTGTTAGTATCATTATAATTTTGTTTATTCATTTTAGATTTCGCATATTTAAACTTCATTTATTTATCTCATTTTACTTTCATTCTTGCGCTTTGTGTGTTACTTTAATTCAATTTTATGTGTGAAATTGCACTAGAAGATGTGAGTATACCTCATTTAACTGTAAATATTATACTAGCATTAGTAACAGATCATGCGGGGGGTGTAGTGCAGCTTTAAATCATTCTTGATGTCTTATATCGAGTGGTGACTCCTTTATTCTATGGTTAGTCTCCATGCGGCACTATCCATACTCTATGGGTTGGGAACCTGATAATATAGTGGTCGTCAACGTCATAAGTATAGCAATAAACGCAGTTTCGCTCTCACAGATGGCGACTCTATTGGGGATAGAGAATCGGCCCCAAAAAATTGCCTTATTGTATTTATGGCAAGATTTAGGAGAACCATGTCTTCATATTTTTCATATCTTTTTAAACCCTGATAGAGTTGCATATCGAGAAATTACTTTCACTCAATACGATAGATTGGTATCTGATGATAACCATCACTTATTGGCACGTACCTTTGAGCATAAATATGCGTTCAATTGGTCGATCGAACTCTTGATTGTGGAGACGTAGTTGTGGGAATCCCTTCATGTTTTTAGGTATAAAAAGGTATGTTCACTTAGTCAGTTGGACTATTGAATTAGAGACTTAGTAAAAGAAGGTAAAGGGTGAATCCCACAAGACCTACTCTATTGTTTGAAGTTTTTAGTCTCCGAGAGTATCATGAATCCCAGGAGTACTTTCGTGTCAAATAACAACACAAATACTGAGTATGCAAAGAAACTTGAGATGATGAAATTATTGAGTAACTAGGGGCTCGTATCACAAATTTATAGTCTTTCATTGAAAGACAGTTTGACGACTTAAAGATGTTAGGGATAAAAGATAAGCCTTATATTAAATAAATTTTTTCTGACCCTTAAACTGTGTTTTAGATTACCTTGACCATGGAAAAGATGAAAATGAACTAAAGTGACAACACTAGTCTACACTTAGTGCCATCATAAATCGATATGGGTTGTATGCAAGCCTTTGCAAAAGAATCACACACACACGTAGAGAAACATTCAAAATGTGAAACCTTTGTTGGAGTTGAATTTTAAATTTAGATAATGCTCATACTTTGGAGATATATGGAATAAAAAAAAATCATTGCATGATAATTAAAGAATCTTGAAAGCAAAATCGATGATTTGGGAACCCCTAAAGGACAGCCTGGGCAAAAGTGAGACAAAACCTGGTGATATCTCCACATAAGCAACATCCAATAATGTTGACAGTTCCAAGAATGATGATGTAGGCATTATTTTCTCCATCTCATCGGGGTTAAGGATAAAAGCTTCCAGTGGACAACGAATTGTCGTAAAAGGTAATGCTAGTAGAGTGGAAGGGGGAATTGAAGACCTATAATGGCGGAAAACTCCTCAGGGCAGATGGCACAACTCATGACTATTGAAGTGGAAGACATGATTCTCAGCATCTCAGAATGTCGTGGCTGTTTTAAGAAATACATAGTCCAATCTAACTGATAAAGGTAACGAAGAGCTCACAACTGAGCTAGACCTAGGGGCGACCAATCAAGTACGCCACGACTCAGGGATACAATGAGATCTTTGAGAATGCGGGCTGTCAGATTAATTGGGCAGTGGATAGATGCTGGTTAGAGCTTCCAGATATGTCCAATAGCATGCCAAATATGTCTATAGGCGGCCAGATATAGATGACTGAAAAAAAGTATTGCGAAGAGTGGTGAAGCTAGGGCAAGGAAAATGAGATTCGAAGAGTGCTTAAAAGTAAAAAAGAAGAGAAAAGAAGTTGTTGTGAAGAGTCTGGGAAGAGGTGAAGTCTTATATAAAGAAAATTTGAGGTTATACTATGAGAATAGGGGATTCCTAATCTCAAAGTATGAGCGTCGCAACGCCAAAGGTCAGCGTCGTGACGTAAAAATAGAGGAAGCTCACTCCCTCGATTCTGTTTTATGGAAGTCACGACACTCAGCACTTAGTATCGTGACGCGTGTGGGAGTCACGACGCCCAGCCTATTACGTCGCAACACGGAACCATATGGTGCTTACTACCTAAACTATTTGAGTGAGTGTTGCGACGCCATAGTGTTAGTGTCCTAGACATGCCACGGGATCTCCAAGCGTGATTATTGTTGAGTTTGTATCTAGGTCCCAAGATCAAGCAAACAATGAAAATAATGTGTAAACACATCAACGAAGATAGCGGAATACTTACATCGATCGGTTATGTCGATTTAAAGACGAATGAAGGCATGAAACTCACTGCCAAGAAACGCCCACTGCAGCAGTCCACTCCCTACCATTTCAGATTTTTGGGTTATGAAACGGAGCTCCTAGCTTCGTTGGACGGATCCCGGCTCATGGGTGAACCTCCCTACCACCTTCGCATGTCTCGTAAGTGTGCTAGCACTTGAGTTTTTGCCACAAAAACTCACTCTTGCTCCCCTTGAAGCTCACGGTTTTGATGAAGAAAACCAGTAAGTTTTTGCCCCTTGGGCGTGAGAAGAAGAAAGAAATTGGAGAGAGATGAAAAGTGTTGACTTGTGAAATGATTTACCAAAATTTGCTTTATATATTTCTAAAATATAATAAGCATTTTCCATTTAATTTGTCAAACAAAATAAAATGTAAACCAATTACACAACCTCCAATCACTATTCCAACCACACCCATCAACTATTCATAGTCACTTTATTAAAGTGATTTGATGGTGTCATTCACTCAATCAATCAATCACATCAATCAATCACATCACTCAAAGTGATGTTTGATTTGATGCTTGATGTGACGAATGATTTGACGCTTGATGTGACTTGCGTTGCCGCACTCGAATTCGAAATACGAATGCGCTCGCAATCACACTCGGGCTGGGGTTCGTTAATTCTAAATTAACGAATTTACGTCGCGTCGTAATTAAATGATTACGCCTAGAAAATTCACTATTCACGTCGCTAACGAATTAATTCTAAATTAATTCGTTCGCCCGAATTAAAATCTAATTTTAATTCCGCGTCGAAATCTAATTTCGTTTAATATATCGAATATATTAATTTAATCGATTAATTCCAAATTAATCGTTATCTCTCTCTAGACGATATTTTATCCTAGATAAAATATCTCCGTAATTAATCCCAGATTAATTTTCTCTCTCTTCTTTATAATCCCAGATTATTTAAGAGTGCGAGTCATACGTCATCGGTGGATTATCGGGAAGCGACCCATGAGATCCCCAGATATATTGGAAGTAAATACGGTCGTCGGAGTATCCGAATCACGTACGTACCAAGTACTACGTTCTACCGATTTACGAGACAAGGTCGGCTCCTAGCAAAGCACGATGTCTACCAAATTCTCCGGTCATATCCATCTAAGAATATTAAGATCTGTATCAAGCGTAGTATACCTAAGTATTGTGCATATCGGCCCAGTATCGGATAGTCACGTGCTAGGGCTGGGGCTGGATAAGTGTCTACCCCGTCCGAAACACATGTCGGATGTTTGGTAACTAGTCTCTATAATCGGATATATATATGACCTTGTCATAATATCCCGATGGCTGGCCAGCACTTAAGAGCACTAATACCGTATCATGCGTGACATCATCTCCAATATAACTGAAGTGACACTTCCGTCTTGACATCACACCCAATACTCTACGACTCTCTGATAAACCCAGAAGTGGTGTACACAGAACCGGTCAAAGCCCCCTACCACCAAGACCAAAGTTTATCGATTATCGTAAGTATTAGCGATGCAAGTCTCAGGTTAAGACTATACACACCTACCTTGATTTCGGCCTCCCATAGACACATAGTCATAATACCAATGGGATTCTGAGGGGTCTATCCAGAGCGAAGCTGTTTCCCGTACCATCGGTGAAACACGACCTCCTATCGCACTTGCATAAGTATCCAATACTTATATATATGAGAACTATGTCGTTGTGCCCTCACAACGCACACAAGTGCAATACTAGCTTATTCCGCATTATCGATGTCCGGTCTCGATAATACTACGGCTAGGGATATTTAATGATTAATCCTTCGTGGACTGATACTGTCTCATATCATCTCAATCCAGGAACTAATCATAGGGACCTCTCTTCATTTATATATCTATGGTGATCTAATCACAAATGATGAGAGTGCAATTTCCTTATTACATAGTTAATTTGCTACAACAACACAATGATCTGTGCAAATAGTGACGCTATGGATTATCCAACAATTATTGTGTGAATTAATCAAGAAAGTTACGGAATACTTACATTGATCAGACTTAGGATTTCAAAAATTCCATGGATGTTGAAGCTTTCAAGCTCTTGGGTGAGTATCTCTATCACCATCACTTGACTCTCATATGTGCTAGCAAGAACAAATGGAATGAATTTTATCTCCCAAGAAAAAACAAATTTACCCGAGAGAGAGAAACGCAATCGCCCCTATATGATACAAGGCCATTCGGCCGGGCTGAATCAGAGGCAAACGGCCAATTTGTTTTTCATTCTTCAAAAGAAAAAAAATCAGAAGCCATTTAAATTGTATTCAATGGCCAACAGCCTTCTATTTCTCCAAGAAAAGCAAAACAATATTTTCGGCCAAATGGTAAATACAAGGCCCATGGCCTCTCGGCCAAAAGGAGATTTTAAATGCAAAATGGCCTCTCGGCCATAAGAAGAAATAAAATGGCAGAGCCTATTTGGCCAAGGAGGGAGCAGTGGCCATTCGGCCAAGCAGGGTGAGAAATTAATTAATTTCCAAAATTAAATGTGTTGAGTGTTTAAATAAAATCCAAACACTATTGTCAACCACTTCTATCAATTGTTGACAATTGATGTGAGTCATGGGTCCCACCCATTTAATTCCAAATCTAGTTGGCTTTCTCAACAAACTTTGGGCTCAGATCCGTTTAATCCGATTAAACAAATTTTTCGTCGAGACGCAATTAAATCTAATTTAATTAAATAATTATGCCTCGCAAAATTATTATTAATGTCGTATACGAATTAATTCTAAATTAATTTGTTCGCTAGAATTAAAATCCAATTTAATTCCGCGTTGAAATTCAATTTCAATTAATATATCTAATTTATTATATTAGCCCAATTAAATAAATTAAATAGTAAAATATAATTTAACTATTAAATTTATTTTATCGATTAATTCCAAATTAATCACGTTCTCTCCTCTTGACGAATTTAATCCTAGATAAATTCTCGATGCAATTAATCCCAGATTAATTCTTTACCATAATTAATCCCAGATTAATTTTATCTCTTGATAATTAATCCTCGATTAATTTTCTCTCTCATAATTAGTCCCAAATTAATTTTCTGTTCGAGTCAAATATAATCGGGAATCTTTGGGATGCAACCCAAGAGATCCTTGGATATGTTGGCAGTAAATATGGTTATCGGACTATCTGAATACGTGCGTACTCAGTACCACGTCTTTACCGATTTACAAGACGTGGTTGGCTTCTAGCAAAGCACTGTGCCTACCTAATTCTCCAGAAATATTCTTCTACGGAATACATGATCTCTGTCAGGCGTAGTATACGTAGTATTGCATATAACGATCCAATATCGGATGTCACATGCAAGGCCTGAGGTTGGAGTTGTGTCTGCCTCGTACGAAGCATATATCAGATCACTAGAAACTAGTCTCTTTATGATCGGAAAGTCATGACCTAGTCATACTTCCCCGATGGCTATAGCACTTAGATTACCAGTTCTGTATACCTGCGTGATCATCATCTCCATATGACTGAAGTGATACTTCTATATTGACATCACACCTAATACACTACGATTCTCAGTATACCCAGAAGAGGCGTACACAGAACCTGTTAAAGCCCTGGATGACCAAAACCAAAGTATATTGATTGTCGTAAGTATTAGCGATACAAGTCTCAGGTTAAAACCAAATACACGTACCCTGATTCGGACTCCCATAGACACATATTCATACTACCAATGGGATTCCGAGGGGTCTATCCAGAGCGAAGCTGTTTCCATACCATCGGTAAATAGAACCTCCTATTACACTTGCATGAGTATCCAATATCAAAATATATGAGAACTATGTCGTTAAACTTCCATAACACGCACAAGTGTAATACTAGCCTATTCCACATTATCGACGTCCAGTATCGATAATACTACGAATATGGATATTTAATGATTAAACCTTAGTGTATTAATATTGTCTCATATCTTATTAATTCAGAATTAATCATAAGGACTTTTATCATTTATATATCCGAATAATCCAATTACAAATGATAAAAGAGCAATTTCTTTTGTCACATAGTTAATTTGTACAACAATACCATGTTCTGTACAAATAGTGATGATATGGGTCATAATTGTCCAACAATCTCCCCAGGTGGCCTATAGCCAATCACTCAAGTTTCCTAAACCTGAACTATGTATGGGTCGCTCAAACTTCAGCTGAGAAATAACTTTCGTCTGTGGATTTACAAGGTTATCCTCTGATGCGATTTATTCGATCATCATCAGATGAAATAGTTGAAGTACATACTTGGATCATTGATGAGACCGTGGATCCTTATCTTGTGCTGTAGCCTAGCTCAGCTGCTAACAGAACTACTCATAATCCAATTAGGATTATTTAGATCCAAAATACTTCCATTGGTGCATCAGCTGCAGCAATGTTCCACTTTTATTGTTTATTCGGCAACAGTATCTTGCTTGGAAGATTTCCAGCTCACTGTTCCATTATTCAAACTATATACTTACCCTTATTCGCAACTTACGATCGTTTTTATCAATTTGGAAACTTGCAGCGGTGAACCAAGTCACCTCAAGTTCTCTATCTCCATAACTTAAGAAAGCATCTTTAGTTCATCTAAGATACTTAAGGATGTTCTTAACATCAATGCAGTGACCATCACCTAGATTGGCCTGATTGTGTCTACGTATGCTCAAAGCATATGAGACATCAGGTTATGTACATATCAGAATATACAAACACTGAGAGAGTGTCAGCAGCTTTCTAGATCTATCCCAGTATATCTTTATTCCTAGAATAAAACATGCTTCTCCTAGGTATTCTATGGATTTTTCATGAAAGTCAAGCTTTCACCGATTTTATTATGGGAATGTTATTGCTAAGAAGCAATACATCATCAACTTATAGGACATTCATTGTCAGTACGCTCCCACTAATCTTCTTATATACACAAGCATCACCCAATGCTTGCTTCAATCCATGAATGGATCGGTTTAACTTGCAAACCTTGTTTGCATGTTTTGGCATGACAAAACCTTCAGGATGTTCCATACAAACATCCTCCAAAAGGTTTCCGTTAAGGAATACGGTTTTGGCATCTCGTTGTCATATTTCATAAACAAAATATGCAGCATTAGAAAGCATTATCCGAATGAAATTAATCATGACAACAGGTGTAAGGTTTCGTCGTAGTCGACATTATGTCGTTAACGATACCTTTTCTGTACAAGCCTAACTCTGTACATTTGTATGTTGCCATCCATGTATGTCTTCTTTGAAGACTCATATAGTACCAATAGGCACAATGCCTTATGGTATATCAACCAGTATCCAAACTTGGTTGATATACATGGAATCCATTTCAGACTTCATGGCACTTTGTCAAAAAAAGGAGTCGATACCTTGTATCACTTCCTCATACGTAGCTGGCTCATCTTCCTCAATAAGATTGATATCTACATGAGGTAAGATCAGAAACCCATACCTCCTAGGTTATTTTTTGACTCTCTCCGACCTACGCGGTTCTTATGTATTCGAAGATTGTGGTACAGTTTCATCCCTGATGAACTATTGGTGTTCCGTGAGGACTTTGTGCCTAGAACAGTATTATTCCGATTTTCATCGAGTTTTACTTTCTTCCCACTTACCACTACTTATTGGAGTTCCTCTTAGGAAAATCGCATTGAGAAACAATTACATTGTTCTCTTGTGAGTTGTATAAGTAATATACTTTGGTTTCCCTAGGAAAACCTACAAATAGGCACTTATCCGATTTGGGTTCTCGTTTGGTACTATCAAAATATTTAACGTATGCCCAACATTCCCAAATCTTCAGGAATGAGAAACTCAGTTTCTTTCCTGTTCATATATAATATGAAGTCTGTCTAACAAATTTTCATGGAACCTTATTCAAAATAAGTACTGAACTGTTTAATGCGTATCCTCAAAAAGAAATTGGTAGCTCAGAGCGACTCATCTGTTTAAGTATAGTTCATCATGGTCTGACCACACTGTTCTAATATTTTTACCGGTCTATTTTCATACTTTGTGTCGAAACTCTTTGAATTTATCAAAAGTTTCTGACTTGTGTTTCATAAGATACATATAACTGTAACGCGATGCCACATCCGTAAAGGTTATGAAGTATTCATATCCACCCCTAGCCTAGCTAGACATGGGCCCACTTACGTCATTATGAACGAGGACTAACAGATAGGTGGCACTTGCACTTTTACCAAGTAAAAGGTGTTTTAGGCACTTTGCCTAATAAATTAGATTCGTAGACATCATTTGAATTAGAATCAAATTCATCCTAGTATCCACTCTTCGAAAGTATGGATATACGAGTCTTGTTAATGCATCCCAGATGACAATGCCACAAAAAAGTCTCATTTGATTTACTAAATTTGAGCTATTTATTTATCATGTTATATGTTTGAGATTCATTTATATTCAAAATATAAATATTGTTATTTACATCTAATGTGTTTATCTCAATATCATCTTTATAAACAAAACACATGATGTTTCGGAATATAAAGGTATACTCGCAACGGGTTAAATTAGATATAGAGATAATATTCATAGTCAAACTAGATATATTATAACAGTCTCCTAATTTAAGTACATGCCAAAGGGAAGTTCCAAAACTTAGGTTTCTAAAGCCAAAACAGCGACTCCCGTCATGTTTCCAACTCGCAGGTCGATCTCATCTGAAGCCAGTCTCCTGCTTATCAGCAGATCCCATACATCAGTACATATATTAATGTATCACTTCTAGTATCAAAAATCTAATTTTAAAACCAGTAGTGAACATGTTTGTAACAAACATTCTTGAAGTCGGAGCCTTGTCCTGTCTTCACTCCTTCATGTCTGTCTTGTCTATATGGCAGTCACACTTCTAGTGACCCCGTTTTCCACAGTTTAGGCAGACAACTTGGGATATGTCCTTTTTAAGAAGCTCTGGCTGTTCATAACGGATTGAGTACTAATGTTATCATCACAATGAGTCTTCCTATGCTCATACTCTACTATATGCTCAACTCCGGGCTCGTGATCAAGAGGTTCTACTCCCAATCTGAAAATTAAAGCCGTTAAAGATATTTTCCCCAAGATTATGCCCTTTGAAGCTAATCTTTCAGTCATCTTGATTGCTATAGTCCAACTATCCAATCAACGATTTCGGGTACAATTAAATATAATGATTACTATAGTCTAACTATATAATCAACTACAATTGATTGGTTACATTCAAATGTATTGATTACTATAATCCAATTATATAACCAACCACAAATGAAGTAGTTTGAATATAGTCCAACTGTTTAATTAAAACAACAATTGAATATTAGTCCAACTAATATATATATATATAAATTAATGACGAAAAATAAAAATGAGCGTGTATTGGCAAGTATCTAAACGAAATTGCAAATTTAATACTTACTTCCCACTATTTTTCAGCGAGCCTCTAACCCTCTGTGGAGTTCTCGGGAAACTTAGTTTCCTAGTGGGCTAGGATCCCGTTAAATAACACACAACCTTGACTTTGGCCAACAAATTGTATGAAATTTAACTAGGTAGATCTCTAAGATCAATTGGATCCCATCCAATTCCTAAATCCAGTAGGTGGATCTCCAAGTCTGAAACATATATCCAATATATGCCAATATATCCAATATATTGCCTAACCTTTTCCTCTGAATCAACTAAGCCTTGGCTTTGGCTCAACAAGCTTAATGAAACTAGTTAAGCGTGACCCATTGACAGTGGAAAAGCTTCATAATCGAGGTCCATGAACAAAAAGTGACCTTGACTTTGGCCAACAAATCACAACTTGCCCAAGACGTACGATATGAAACAAAGCTTTCATGATTCAAACACATCCGCGATGGAAAAATGTCTGACTTTGGTCAACAAACCAATGCCAATCTTGGATCTTGAGAGAGAATCACTCAATGGAAGGAAAACCGCTTAATATAAAATGAGGATTTATGTCGCGATTTGGCAACCAATTTATTATCTTTGATTAGGTCTCATCATACACCCTTAAGCATGCATTCTAAAAGCATAATAAGGCGCGAATAAAATAATAATATTATGCGGATGGATATACGATGCATTTTGTTCCTAGAACAAATCTCTCCATTTCCTCTCTCCCGCTAGCACTATTTTTACTTCTACCCAATTACATAATACTTCTAAAGAAACCTCATTTACATTGAGGGGAATTGGTGAGAAGAGAATTACAATGAGAAAAGAGGTAATAGGCTGGACACACAGGTCCAATTTAATAAATTCTAAATTTATTACAACAATTTCTAAAATTACCCTCACCCTTCTAATATCCATCCGATATACATTATTCATACATACATCCAAGTATTCACACAAAGCATGTTATTCAATCAATCTAATCCAATTAATTAATCTTTGATTAATGACAATCCAATGTTCATTCAATGATTTGATTTGCTCGAGTCAAACTCGTTTAAGAATAAATACTCAAAGTAAGTATTCTTGAATTATATCGAACTATAATTTTAAATCCAATTTAAATTGTATCCAATACTAATTCATATTTAATTTCAAATTAAATAATTACGCTTATTTATGCATATTAAATACTTAGATTCCAAATCCAATCAAAATGGATCTCAAAGGCCTAATTAGTATCCAATACTATTCAATTAAAGTCCAATGGGCTTTTAATTAATTCTTTAGGCTTGGGCTTTTGGCCAAAATGGATCTAACCCATAATGCCTAGGCCCAATAGGAATCACCCTATGCAATAGAATCAATTTTGGCCCATTAGGCCCAATTAAATTACTAAGGCCCAATTAGTTATATTTTGGACTTTATGGAAATGGTTTAGGCCAAATATAATCCAAGACTAAAATTTGGCCCAACCAAACCCATTAGCCCAAATACAACAAATTAAATTAATATATCATTCCAAATTAAATATTAATTCAATTAAAGTGCAATTAACACAATCAATTAATTAATCTAGTATTTCCAAAACACATTTAATCATGCTTAACATCTAATTTATTTACAACACAAATTAATCAAAATCAATCTTCCAACATGCTTCAAACTCACGGCAATGGCAACAAAAAATCATTCAATTTTATTTCAATCCAATTAAATCAACATTCAATATTTCTATCATGTCATTTAACACATCCAATTGTCAATTTTCAAAAAATTACCATAAGCAATTCCTAGGGTGTGTCTGGCCAAGGTATAGATTTTAGAGAAAATTAATCTAATCCATTTCACACAAAATCAATCATGCATAACTCCAAGTCATCATCATCTAACCAAGTCCCAACAACCAATTTAGGCATTTACAAGCTCCAAGCAAAAATCCCTAAATAAAGTCTATAAACCCTAGAAATTAAATCATGCTTAGATTTCGCTCTGATACCAATGTTAGTATCCTATACATGCCATAGGATCTCTAAGCGTGATTATTATGTGAATTAATCAAGAAAGTTGCGGAATACTTACAATGATCGGACTTAGGATTTCAAAAATTCCATAGATGTTGAAGCTTCCAAGCTCTTGGGTTAGTATCTCTATCACCATCATTTGACTCACATATGTGCTAGCAAGAATAAATGGAACAAATTTTATCTACCAAGGAGAAACAAATTTGCCCGAGAGAGAGAAAAGCAATTGCCCATATATGATACAAGGCCATTCGGCCAGGCTGAATCAGAGGCAATCGGCCAATTTTTTTTTTCATTCTTCAAAAGAAATAATAAACAGAGGCCATTACATTTCTTTTATCCATAGGCCAATTTAATTTTTTTTCATTCTTCAAAAGAAAAAAAAATCAGAACCATTTAAATTGTATTCAATGGCCAACAGCCTTCTATTTCTCCAAGAAAAGCAAAACTCTCTTTTCGGCCAAAAGGTAAATACAAGGCCCATGGCCTCTCAGCCGAAAGGAGATTTTAAAGGCAAAATGGCCTTTCGGCCAGAAGAATAAATAAAAGGGCAGAGGCCATTCGTCTAAGGAGGGAGCAGTGGCCATTCAGCCAAACAGGGAGAGAAATTAATTAATTTCTAAAATTAAATGTGTTGAGTGTTTAAATAAAATCCAAACACTATTGTCAACCACTTCTATCAATTGTTGACAATTGATGTGAGTCATGGGTCCCACCCATTTAATTCCAAATCTAGTTAGCTTTCTCAACACACTTTGGGCTCAGATCCGTTTAATCCGATTAAACGAATTTTCCTTCGCGATGCAATTAAATCTAATTTAATTAAATAATTATGCCTCGCAAAATTATTATAATGTCGCTTACAAATTAACTCCAAATTAATTCATTCGCTAGAATTAAAATCTAATTTAATTCCGTGTTAAAATCCAATTTCAATTAATATATCTAATTTATTATATTAGCCCAATTAAATAAATTAAATAGTAAAATATAATTTAACTATTAAATTTATTTTATCGATTAATTCCAAATTAATCATGTTCTCTCCTCTTGACGAATTTAATCCTAGATAAATTCTCGACGCAATTAATCCCAAATTAATTCTTTGCCATAATTAATCCCAAATTAATTTTATCTCTTGATAATTAATCCTAGATTAATTTTCTCGCTCATAATTAGTCCCAGATTAATTTTCTGTTCCAGTCAAATATCATCGGTGAATCTTTGGGATGCGACCCAAGAGATCCCTGGATATATTGGCAGTAAATACGGTTATCGGACTATCCGAATACGTGCGTACCCAATACCACGTCTTTACCGATTTACAAGATATGGTTGGCTTCTAGCAAAGCACCGTGCCTACCCAATTCTCCAGAAATATTCTTCTACGGAATACATGATCTTTGTCAGGCGTATTATACGTAGTATTGCGTATAACGATCCAATATCGGATGTCACATGTAAGGCCTGGGGCTGGAGTTATGTTTGCCACGTACGAAGCATATATCGGATCACTAGCAACTAGTCTATTTATGATCGGAAAGTCATGACCTAGTCATACTTCCCCGATGGCTATAACACTTAGAGTACCATTTCTGTATCCCTACGTGATCATCATCTCCATATGACTGAAGTGATACTTCCATCTTGACATCACACCCAATACACTACGATTCTCAGTATACCAAGAAGAGGCGTACACAGAACCTGTTAAAGCCCCAGACGACCAAAACCAAAGTATATTGATTGTCGCAAATATTAACGATACAAGTCTCATGTTAAGACCAAATATACATACCCTGATTCGGACTCCCATAGACACATATTCATACTACAAATGGGATTCCGATGGGTCTATCCAGAGCGAAGCTGTTCCCGTACCATCGGTAAACAGAACCTCCTATTACACTTGCATGAGTATCCAATACCCAAATATATGAGAACTATGTCGTTACACTTCCATAACACGCACAAGTGTAATGCTAGCCTATTCCGCATTATCGATGTTCAGTCTCGATAATACTACGACTATGGATATTTAATGATTAAACCTTAGTGGATTAATATTGTCTCATATCTTATTAATCCGGAACTAATCATAAGGACTTTTATCATTTATATATCCTAGTAATCCAATTACAAATGATAAAAGAGCAATTTCTTTTATCACATAGTTAATTTGTACAACAACACCATGTTGTGTACAAATTGTGATGCTATGGGTCATAATTTTCCAACACATAGGTCAGTATCGCGACGCGTGATCAGGTTTTTCTAGGGACTGTTTATCTATTTCAACCTTACCCTAAGAAGTTAGAGGGCACCCTAAAGGTCCCGATAAGATTATATACACGCATTACGTCATGTTACAAGCGTAAAATATCAACCATGCATTATATTTTCTTTCTTACCTATTGCAAGAGAACTAATGATTTCTTTGACATTAGATCAACGTCAAGGAACTCGGAGATCACCTACACCAGGAACCACACTAGACTTACTATAGTAGTGTGAGTGAAGTACTTATTCAGAATTTTGTTATGATTTTTAAATGATTTTCATTAGAGTTTATCAAACTTTAATTTCGTATGCTTTGAGATAAGTTTTGGGTTGAGATGAGATTTATTATTTAAATGGAATCAGCTTTGATAAAGTTTATTTTCATATATATGTTTTTGAGTATGAGAATGATTTCGAGACATGATTTTCATGATTTTGGAGGCATGGGGAAAAACCCACCTTAGTTGTAACTTGATACAAATATTGGAATTGACAGATTCAGAGAATGTGCACGCGTAATTCAAGACTAGGGATAACAAATACCCTTAGATCCCAAATTCTAAATCAAGAGGGTAGCATAGATCCTCATCCCCAACTTCAGTTCTGTGGCTTGGGGGACGGTGAGACGTAACGCCCCAAGACTATCAATTTATGCGTAAGGAGGGACGACGAGACGTAACGCCCATATGCGTTAGATATCGAACAGATTCTCATATATTTCAGGCAGAAGGTTTTATAAAATGATTTTTTCATAAAAAAATTTGAAGAGAAAAACCTGATTTTAGTTTATGAATTCAGAAAGATGTTTCATTGATTATGAGTTTTTACTTACACTATTTTCTGATTTTATAGTTCCACTCACTAAGTTCTTTAGGATTCACCACCTCCCCTCTCCAGTTTTGCAGGATCTTCCAGCTATTGAGCCATGGCCATCTTTTGGATATATGGATCAGAGATAATAGTGGCGCTGCAGTCACTTGTCATTTGGGTCCATCATCATGTCAGATCTACATTCACACATGATGTAGCTTCTTTTATTTTATTTTTGATGTTTGACATGTGTATGCTTGTAGAGAGTACCTAGACTATGTATATTTCTTTGTGATTCATGTATTTACACAAATTTATAAAGTGTGTGTGCATGCATATTATTAAGATAAAAGTTATTCAAGTTAAGAAAATAATTGTGTTGACGGCTGATTTTGGTCTCAAGGTAATATGAGAATATTACCACAGGATAATCCTCCCTCAATAGTGAATTTGTTTGGTTTATGAGGGAACCAAAAGCAAACTTAGCAGAAAAAGCAGATAATACGCCAATCGACAAGGAGATTTAACGTGGTTCAGTGGATTTTGATCCTACCTACGTCCACGGGCACAAAAAGGATGATACTTTTATTACTGAAATATGCTTCTCAGATCTGTTCTTGTGTTTACAAATCTAATCACAATGAGATTGATAATGATTCTGATGTTCATGCCCCAATACGCACACTCTACCCTCCTATTTATAATAGTGTGGAAGTCAGATTCCTTCTAGCATAAGGATTCCTAATTGAAACAATCTCATTTTCCCATAAGGATTCCTAATCAGATCTACCTTTACTTCTTTTATCCTATTAGGACACTGACTCATCAGTTTCCTCATGACAGTAGGATATCTTATCATTTTCCCCGTAGAAATAGGATTCCTTATCTTCTGGAGCATGTTTTGCCATATGTTCGGTCTTCATGAGGTCGGTCACAATGGTCCTTTGAATCAGGAATGCTGCCACCAATCTGATAATGCCTGGTCATCCGAGCTTTAAGTGGTCGGTTACCGATAAAAGTACTCGGTCTCTTACTGTTTATAATACTCATGTGATCGGGTCGGCATTAATGATTTCGATCAAGAAGAGAATTACTCTTTTACCCATGTCGTACTGCTTAAATATCATAGTGTTTAAAATACCATCAACATCTATCCCCTAGTTCTCGGTAACAATGAGTTTGCGAGTTGATGCCGGGAATTATGAAAAAAGATGGTGTGCCGATGAATCCGTCGGTGGTCACTTCAGGAACCGCAGAGAAAAATGCCTTGGCTACAAATCTGGTCCTTCCTGCCACCTTCATGTGCTCAGTCAACGAGGATCCCGAAATCTACTCGTGGAGAAAATGCTTTGCCCTTATGCTGATGACGATCGACTCGGTGGGACGTAACCCGCCCCGAGCTGAGAAGAACATTTGGCTCTCAGGGAATGTCACCTCTCCAGACCAATAGAAGGCCGACCAAGGGGGAGATCCTCTGATCCCATGCCGATGATAAGTCTATCGGTGGGACGTATCCCGACCCCGAGCTGAAGAAAGACTTGGCTCTGGGGGAATGTTACATCCCCAGTCCAAAGAAGCCGACTCGGTGGGACGTGACCCGACCCCGAGCTGAAAGAAAGACTTGGCTCTAGGGGAATGTTACATCCCCAGTCCAAAAAAGCTGACTCGGTGGGACGTGACCTGACCCCGAGCTGAAAGAAAGACTTGGCTCTGGGGGAATGTTACCTCTCCAGACCAATAGAAGCCGACTCGGTGGGACGTGACCCGACCCCGAGCTGAAAGAAAGATTTAGCTCTGGGGGAATGTTACTTCCCCAGTCCAAAGAACCCGACTCGGTGGGACGTAACCTGACCCCGAGCTGAAACAAACATCGACCTCGGCGGTACAAGAGCATACCCGAGCCGATTAACCAAGTGGCCTCGGCGGAACGAATCCAGCCCCGAGCCGGTTAATCTTTTGGGACTTATTCAGAAGGGAAGGAAATCATCTTTTGAAGCCCTACCGAGTCTGGCACGGGCGTCCCCTTGCCAGACCAGTGAAAAACAAAAAACAAGACTCTGGAAAATAAAATCAAAAGGCGGGGGTGACTTAGCACTTATCCCAAAGTAAAAACGTCAAAGTGTAAACAACAGCACGGATGTCTCAGAACAGCGTCCTGTCTGAGGCCTCCAAAACACAATTCTGAACCTTTCAATTCAGAGTCCCGACGAACCAGGATTTGGATCAGAGAGCGTTTTGAATTGTAAGGGCACATCCTCCGTACTTCAGGTCTCGATGGAGCCTGTGTACTGTTTGAGGGCTCCTCCTTACAACGCTGGAGTAAGCATACGCTACGAGGGCACAATCCCTCCTCGTGCTATACTTCTCTTGGATCCAAGTGATCAAATTGGGATCAAATAGTATCTGAAGCATTAGGGCATATTCCTCCTTATGCTCGGTAACACTGGAGCAAGCAAAAGCCACGGGGGTATCATCCCTCCCCGTGCTACGCTTCTCACGGATCCAAATGATCGAATAGATGAGGATTAGAGAGTGCCCGAAGCATTAAGGGCATATTCCTCCTTATGCTCGGTAACACTGGAGCAAGCAAATGCCACGGGGGTATCATCCCTCCCCGTGTTATGCTTCTCACAGATCCAAATGATCGAATAGGTGATGATCAGAGAGTACCCGAAGCATTAAGGGCATATTCCTCCTTATGCTCGGTAACACTAGAGCAAGCAAACGTTGCGAGGGCATAACTCTTCCTCGTGCTATGCTTCTCACGGATCCATTGGTCGAAGAAATAGATGGGAATACAATCTCTGTAGTCGTAATTCCCAGATCGGCCAGGCCAACCACTTTACGGGGGCATTCCCTCCCCGTGATTTCATTCACCTGTCGGTCATGTGCTCTCTGTCTGGTCGCCATAACTCCATGGTCAATATAATTGTTCAAATACCCATTCCGCGCCAGGTCTTCCATTTTCAATTACTTCCATTTCCCCCTTTGCAGATTTCTTCTCTTTCTTCCTGTGAAGCCTGCGTTTTGCTTTACGCGTAGCTTCAGCTGGATCTAATACACGGAATATCTCCACTGTTTTTTTTCCAGCCACTTGACAAGCAATTAAACTCCCATTTGCTCTTATCACATAGATAGAACAATGCAAACCTCCTTTTCAGTAAACCGATCCCCTTTCAAGCATCGATAGCATGAACCTTTTTTCCCTTGCCTCACAGCCTTTGGCCTCTCATGGATGCTTTCAACTTCAGAATAATCAGATTCTTCTCCAGCTTCATTACTTGGCTCAGGATCACGGAAAGTAACGACTGATGGTCTTTTAACATAGCAGGGAGCTTTTTTCCTTATTACAATACTCCTCTTTGTAAGAAAACACTTTAGATGAAACACTGTGTGAACTTACACCTGATTCTGTTGACTCCCAATTTGTAGGATCCATATAATTCTGAAATCTTGCGGCTGCACCTTCATTGATATCATTATGTGATTCATGAGACCAATGCAGGCAACACATTTTCTTTCTTCATATGCACGGACAAGAGCCATATGATCACTGTAGTCCTTAGCCGAGAATCTAGACTTTGCTATTTCAGCCAAGTTCTTCTTGTCTTGAGGCAAAAGAAAATGATCCCTGACACTAAGCTCAGATACTATTGTTAAAACAGGATCAAAGCAACAGAATATTAGCTTGAGATCTACTGGCACCATTGACAAAATTTTTCCAAGATTTGTCAAATTCTTCATCTCATCTAATGCCCCAATCCTCTTTAAAAAGTCAACAGTATTTTGGACAGCCAAAAGCTCTGGTGGCAGCAAAGCTGCTGACAAGAATTCTCCTATGCCCCCAACTTGCAAACTCTTGATTTGCAAGCAGAGAGAGTTCAAGGGAGTTCTCAAAAGTTCAGGAAGTCGATATTCAGCAAAGTTCATCTCATCTCAGCTTGCTTCAGCTTTTCAGCTAAATCTGAAATTTGTCTGAAATCTTCGATCTTATTAAGTGGAATGGTCTGATACTCAGAGATGGGTTCATCTGGAGGCTTGTATCCTTCAGGATACGTCCTGAACGCCCCAATTTCAAATTTCCCAGCAAAAACAGTCCTTGTCGGATCAATCACAACAGCCAAAAAAGGTTCCTGAAATTGCTGATTTAAGCATTTGAGTCGAAACATCAATGTCTGAAAGCCATCAACCATAGCCAGGATATGAGTGGTACCACCCAACAGCATTCTCCAATCGCCCCGCCTGTTTGTTAGTTTGGGAATAATCGACCATATACTCATAAGCATCAGCCTGGGCATTAACCCTAGTTTCGGTTCCTTCAACGGGCAAAGCAAAGGCGTCCATTACAATGACGGCATCACCGTCGATTTTGCCTTGCATAAGGCCCATGACCTCGATGGTGCCACCGGATCGCGCGTGGACGACCATCTTGAGGAGCGCGGGTGCGGAGGTCTTAATGCACTTGAAACGGTGAGGGTCATTGGCCTAGGGCTTCTCCTGCTGGAACTTGGCCTGCGCCGCTTCGTCGTAGTAGAAAATCACGTCGGATGCTGATGTGTCCGCTGTTGAGTTAGTCGTTGTCGGCGGTGTCTCCATTGATACTATGTTGTTCTCCAGTTCCCATGTCTTTTGAGCTATAGACGAGTCCATTATTGCTTTCTCTATTTTCTCCATCCATTCTGCCGTTAACTCCCTGACGACCAGCAATTTCTGCCTTCTGCCATTGTCTTACTACGCGAGTTGCTTTTTATTGAGGTCCCCACAGACGGCGCCAACTGTTGACGGCTGATTTTGGTCTCAGGGTAATATGAGAATATTACCCCAGGACAATCCTCCCTCAATAGTGAATTTGTTTGGTTTATGGGGGAACCAAAAGCAAACTTAGTAGAAAAAACAGATAATATGCCAATCGACAAGGAGATTTAACGTGGTTCGGTGGATTTTGATCCCACCTACGTCCACGGGCACAAAAATGATGATACTTTTATTACTGAAATATGCTTCTCAGATCTGTTTTTGTGTTTACAAATCTAATCACAATGAGATTGATAATGATTCTGATGTTCATGCCCCAATACGCACACTCTACCCTCCTATTTATAATAGTGTGGAAGTCAGATTCCTTCTAGCATAAGGATTCCTAATTGAAATAATCTCCTTTTCCCATAAGGATTCCTAATCAAATCTACCTTTACTTCTTTTATCCTATTAGGACACTGACTCATCAGTTTCCTCATGACAGTAGGATATCTTATCATTTTCCCCATAGAAATAGGATTCCTTATCTTCTGGAGCATGTTTTACCACATGCTCGGTCTTCATGAGGTCGGTCACAATGGTCATTTGAATCAGGAATGCTGCCACCAATCTGATAATGTCCGGTCATCCGAGCTTTAAGTGGTCGGTTACCGATAAAAGTGCTCGGTCTCTTACTGTTTATAATACTCATGTGATCGGGTCAGCATTAATGATTTCGATCAAGAAGATAATTACTCTTTTACCCATGCCGTACTGCTTAAATATCATAGTGCTTAAAAACACCATCAACAATTGTATTTATAGTTATAGTTAGTGCCTTAGGTGGCAATGGAATTTGTCATCTTCCAGTAACCTTCCCGGATTGGGATGTTACAGTAAAATGATTATTTTATCTTTATTAAGTGTACACTTTTTAATACTCATCAACTATAATAAAAAAAAACAAACAAACAAACAAACAAACAACGACTCGCCTTCTTTTTTGTACACACTTGAAATGATGAATAATATGAGTGAGATGAATAAATTCTCATGCTTGAAGAAGTTGAATTCTATTATTAATTTATCTTTACAATTCTCTTCTTTACTTAATATTATTTAAGACTTTCTAATATTTATTAAAAGGGACTCGCTTACTTCTTAAACCCTAATGTTTATATTTGATAACAATAATTAGGGCTAGGTGTCCGGTTCATTTTTAATCATAAAATCAAATGGTTTTAAAGCATGTAATCGTTTGGTTTACAATCTGTTCGAATCTCGAACCGAATATTTTCTTAATTAAAAAATAGAGGAATGATACGTGAACAAAAGGAAGATAATTTTTTTTTTTTTTTTTTGTGTTTTTTTATATATTTAGAAATTATAATTTAATCATTTTATTATTTTAAAAAATATATATATATCTATAGTTTTTAAATGTACTAAAGAACAAAATTTAGTCGTCTTTTCTCTCTCTCTCACTACACACACACACATATACACACAAATATAATCACACAGAGTCAGGCTCAAGTAAGGTTCACGTGTATTTTATGTGAACTATAAGGGAATATAAAGACCAAAAAAATCATTTGTTTTTCAGCTGAATGTGGATTTTATATGAAATGTAAGGTGTGGAAATGAGCCTGACAGTGTGTGTATATATATATACATACACATAAACAATCAAATCTCTCAAATCGAAAGCCAAACCAAACCAATCTATCAATCACTCAAAATTATTGTCAATTGTTTGATTATTTTGATAGCTCTCATGCTTTTGACACCAATCTAATTGACCACGCAAAGTGCTAGTCCCCGTTCGAAATTTGACATTCATATTGTCAAGTCTATTGAAATATTTGCACTTCTCTATCCTCTCCAAGTCTATTGAAATGCTTCCACGCTTGTGTACTTGGAGCCATTAGTTTTTTTTAGGTTTTGAGGCCGACTACTGTTTTCCTTTTATCAACTCACACAGCTTATGTAGAATGATTTGTTGATATTTTTTGCGTGCTTGCCTTTGATGTCTTGGTCAAACAGCACTGATTTTCGTTAAAAGTTTTCAATGAGGCCTTGGATTATATTTTTTACGTAGCAACTAATCTTGCTTTGCAAGCAAAAGAAAAGTTTCACCCCTTGCAAAATCTTGAAGCTACTTGTGAATGCTTTTGAAATGGTACAATTCTAGCACATCATTACAAGTTAGGATAGGGTTCTCTATTGTTCTGATTCTTCAGTGTGAACTTATAAGAAAACATGAAAAATAAGCAGCAGATTTCATTTGAATAAAATTTAGTAAAGAAATGTATAATTGCTTTAACCTACAGACGTTACATTTATAATTTCAACAGGTTTTAAAGTTCCAGAATGAAAATGCAAGAAAAATATGTAAGCAGCTTACATTAAAACTATTAACAGACATCATGGAACTTGAAACTTTGAAATGCTTTAAACACAAGGGCCAAGAATCATATCTTCAACCTCCAACCGCGACTTCACAGGGCATAATCTCAGAGTTATCCATACTCACAATAGGTCCATCGCTCTGAGCTGGATTCATTTTAGACGCCACGCCTATAGCATCCTTGAATTCAGGAAGTGCCGGAGATCGGTTCTGGTTTTCATCAGGTTTTACATTACATGCTTCGGGGTTTTGGCTCTCTACCCCAGCGATCTTTAGTTTTGACTTTACAGGCTTTCCTTCAGTTTTTGAGCGCATGCTGTCCTGAGATTGGAGTTTAGGTTGTGACTTTCTGATGGGAGTATTTGAAGTAGCAGAAATTTTAGTTCTATATGTTTGAGCTCCCTTGGTTGAATTGCTTGGTGCTTGGTTCACACGCGGGCTATGACATGATCCTTTGTTTTCCAAAGAGATGTCCTTTGCAGCAGCAGAGCTCTTGTGCCTTCCGAATTTTGGGGATATGGCACGTGTGGTTGGCAGCTATAAAATTCAATTGGCAGAACATATTACAAAGTTGATAACGAGAAATGGAAATATCATAGATATGTCATATGCTCGCAAAGAATAAAGCCTATGATTGTTCAAGTGTAAGCATGGTGAATACACTTATTTTCCTTCATAAATCTTAAGGACTAAGCACAACTCTTGGCCATCTCAAAATTGGATACTTGCAAAAGGTATAACTTTATCATATATCTTAGCTTTCTCCCTAACAATTGGTTTGACTTTTGAATTGTCAATTCAGTCAAAAACCAATTCCCGGCAGAAAAATCTTAGGATATAACTAACAACTGTGCTTTGAACTTCAGGGTTGGGAGAATCTTGAATTGTTGAAATCTTGATTGATATTATTTCCTTTTCCGCAACCAGATATACAGATAGACTATGTGAGGTACCTTTTTTAGTTCAAATTTAGGAGAAGGTTCCTTGTAAAAGCTTGGAATTGGTGTCGCTTTAAATGTCAAGCTCTTTCTCAGTTGTTTGATCTCTGCCTCTTGGTTCTCCTGCAAAATACAATGCAGTTTTTAAGACCAAACAGATTTAGAACAACAGTAGAATGAGACAAGAAAAAATTTCTTTCACGCACAATTATAAGTTATTCACAACACCTTTGATTTTTCCTGCAAGTTACTTTTTTCTACTTCCTTGGCACGGATCTTCTCTTCTAGGTTTGAAAAGAACTGGCGACCAAAACCACATTATTTTCAATTTTTCATTCAGCATAAAGCTATCAACAAAGTGGTAAAGAAACTGAATACATATAAGCTACCTCTTTTCTTCTTTCAGCACGTTCTTCCAATCTGAAGTTGAACCCTGATGCACTGCTTCTACGTCCACGTGAAGTGGCACTTCTGTTTACAATACAGAAACCACATATAAATGAATATAATGAATACTAGGAAACAAGAAGGGGGTGGGGTGGAAGAAAAAAGTCAAGTTATGGTGGTGTAAGATAAGAACAGTATGAATTTGTGGACCGGGACTCATCATCCTCTTTATTTGGTGATGCAGTTGTTACAGATTTTGAATTTTGATCGGTAAACCTGCAATTGCATGAGATAGGAGACTGGCACAATGAATTCAGTAGATTTTGAAAGGTTTCTCTCTTTGGTACTGTGTTTCCAGCACATTAAGACATTATTTTGCATAATTTCAGCTACCAGTAATTAACATTTCTATCTGGTAGATGGTATAATGTGACTTACTGGGCAACTTCATCATTAGGGGAGTTACCAGCTTCATTCACTGAACTGGATTTCACAGGCTGACAAGCAAAGATAAAGACATGAAGAGAGTTTTATTGAAATTTATAGAAAAAAGAAAGAAATGATAATATGAGAGCTTACTGCAGATTTTCGAATGCTGGAAACAGATGCCAAAGTAGTCAGCCTGGTATAAATTCCATTTGTTTTCACTTCCTTGGATTCCACTCCAGTGGATGCATGCCTGTTTGGTTGATTTAAGCGGGAAACTGAATTGACTGTTCCATTGGAAGAAGGGCCCTGAGCTTTCACCCCATTTGCTCGGGCCTGTTTGGCATCTCTCTTTATTGGGTAAACACCTATGCTCTTCTTCAGAGAATCTGCATGAGCACCTCTTGATGGAAAAGAAAGACTCTGGGAAAGCACAAGCCTCTGATTACGAGTAGATGGAGCTGAACCTTTCAGGTTAGCTTTATCCTTTGCCATTTTACTATTTGAATTGCCACCATTAGGAGTGCCAGAGTCCTGCACACAAATGCACAAGCACACAGGCACATTATAAGATTATAAAAGACATACTTTTATTTAGTTTTGTGACAAAATTATCTAAATAGAGCAGCTCAAGTCAAGAAACTGAATGAAGGGCACATTGTACCTTTTCGAGTTTTGAGATTTTACTTGCTGAGACACTTGTAGCAGCTTCAATTTCCTTGCCAGGAGAAAGATCTTCAGCTTTTGCAACATGTTTAGAAGTCTCATTCATGTTTGAAGCCTCTTCACCATTTTCAGCATTCTGTTTTTCATTATCTATTTCGGGAGCAGATCCTCCAGCATTAGTTTTTGCATCAAGATTCTTCTCATCCTCCACTGTAATCCCAGTATCAGACTCCATTTTATAGCAAAGAAAGACCAAGTCCTGCAAATTGTAATTGCAATATCATCTTAAATACTGCTTCAAAGCAAAAAAGGTTCAATACCTCAACAAATATGAAGCCTGATTTCTCTTTTATTCTAACCAACATGATATTCTTACTTTACAAAAACATTTCTGTTATTCCTATTGCCAAAAGACAAATTCAGCTAAAGTGATATGATACAAGGAGCATCAAGAAAATAAGCCTCGAAGTATGGATCCAAGCATCCAAGGATGAAGCCTAATAATCCATTCAAGTTATTTGACAATAAAGGGGTCGAAAATATACAAGCGAAGGCCTCCTAGAGGGGGTTAATGTTAGTGTTTATTTTAGAGTGGGCCGACTGTTAGGGGCCCTAGGTATAATATTGGTGTTTATTCTATAGTGGGCCAAATGTTAGGGGCCTAAGATTTTATTTGTAATAAAGATTATTACCTAGGGTTATTTCAGGTTTTTTTTTAACATATTACAATTAGGGTTTCCATTGTACTATTTAAACAAGCTTTTCATTAATAAAATGGATGAATGTTTTAACCAAAAAAAATTAATATTGCCGTCAGGCACATTGGTGGTGAGGCCGTGATGGCTAACCATGGAAGGGTGAATTCTCTTCAAAAACTTATCAAAGGGGTTGTTGTCCTTTGTGGCGTTTCAAGCAATTAGGGGTTCGTGAGGCTTTGTTCTTCACAGGTTTCTAATCTTCAAACCTCGTTATGCTTTCCTGGGCACTCATAACAATCTTTTGTGGGTTTCACAGGCTTTGTTCCTGTGGGGTTCACAGGAGTTGTGTGGATAACAATCTCTTATGGGTTTGTTTGGCTTTGTTCCAGGCAGGTTCTCATCAGTTGGCACTCATAACAATCTTTTGTGGGTTTCACAGGCTTTGTTCCTGCGGGGTTCACAGGAGTTGCGTGCGTAACAATCTTTTGTGGGTTTGCTTGGCTTGTTCCAGGTAGGTTTTCATCATAAAGAGACCCTAAGATTCAAAACTTCATCCCTCTTTTATGCTATAATTGTCAGAAACCAAACAATGAATCACAATAGAAACACACAAAATTAAACCACAACAGCATTAGGAATTGCAAAGATGAAATCCTCACATTCACGCACTAACCTCAAACAAATCTTCAATTTTGTTCATTAGTACAACCAGAAAATAAAAAATGCAGAGCTTACATAATTATAACACCACAAGGGCAGGCTTTCGGAAAGCTGTTGAGAGACTTGAGAGATACCATGTATTGAAATTGAAACCACTCAAACTCATCCATTTCAACTTTGTGCCAACATTTTTATAAGCGAAACAGATCATAATTCAATTTTTTTTTTTTCCAGTTTTATAAAATTAAAAGAACTCGACATACACAATTCAAATTAGCAACATCAGTACAAGAACAGTAAAGGGATTTTGACTCTTGATTTGAAACTTATCAAGATTCTACTAATGTCATTTATATTCCCATTTTCTTAGGAATCAAACAGGCAACAGTACTATTCACTAAGATCCAAAACAATTCAGCATCATTGCATGATGAATCAAGTGAAACTTATCCAAAGCATAAAGGATGAGTTCAAATAATGCAAAGCTTAAGAGTACAAAACATAACATACCTTGCAACCCCAAGGAGTCTAAAGCCGTGAGCTTTAGCTAATTGAACTTCACAAATAAAGAAGCAGCTTTGTCAGTGACAGAAAGCGAGTGAGCAGGCTAGCCAATGGACAGATTTTCAATTTCATTGAAAAACATTGGTAGATTCAACTACTTAAATGACTCAAATGCCACTGCCATGAAGTTCAGCATTACTTTTTAGCAGTGTTTTGAGTGATTTAAAATATTCAATAGATTACTGGTTTGGCCGACTGAATTGTTCCGGTTGACCGATAAAATCGAATAACATTATAAATAATTTTATTTAAATAAAAATTATAAAAAAATTTAAATATTAAATTTTAATTTTTGGTTTAAAAAATTATGAACCGGTCTAGGTCACTTGTTTTAATTAATTTTTTTAAAGTTATAATTTTAAGATTTAACCGAATCGGATTCACATTTAATTTTCAGTTCGACTGATTCAACCAACTAATCTGGTTAAATTCTTTTAAAGGAAAAAATGAACTTGGACCCAAACTTCAAGGGAATTAATATAAAAAAAATTAATATTTAGAAAATAACATATAAACCCTTATTCATTAATAAATTTTATTTTATATATATATATATATATCTATGTATGTATGTATATAATTTAACATATTTACTATCATTTTCGCTTATCATTCTTATGTAAATGAATAATATTAATCATTTAACTATTAAATAAACAAAACTCAATTTCTTAACGGAATTTGAGATGGGTATTAATTTGAATATTTACTATCATTCTCTCACACATACACATACACACACATACACATACACATATATACACATATACATAAATTCTCACACACACACACATATATACACACACATATATATACACATAATTCATTACAACTGAATATGAAATAAAATATATTGTAGATTAAAGTCTCAAGTTATGATGTGATTAAGTGGATTATAATTCAAAAATACAAAATGAGAATGGAATAAGTTCTTTTATATTCAACTTTCATAAATGTATGACATTATATTAACAAAATTGTCACATTTCTCAATCAATCACATTCTATAAAATTTTGTCTATAGTGTTACTCTGACACCTCATTTTATTTCGCTTTCTATTTTATAAAAAGAATAATTTTTTTAAGTAAATAATTGGTTGGTAACCTCTAAAAATTGGTGCATTGCCAAATCTAAAAGCCGTTCAACTGGCAGTGTCCAAACGAGGGCATTTTAGTCATTCTAGTTAATGAAATCAAATTCGAAGGGTAAAATAATAAAAACAGAATAGGAATTTGTGATGCGTGGGGGTCACTGACACACAGGTCACCGCTAGGTGTCTCCATAGTATCCCGTCATTTATTCTGACGAGGCACGACCATGAAACATGATTGGTCTCCCGTAACACCAACCTGAACCGAAGACCCCACCGCCACCTTCACCAACCGCGCGTGAGCTATCACGAACGTGCGTACAAGTTGTTTAGAAATTGTTGGAAACCAGTATTCTATGATGATCGAAGCTTATGGGACAATCTGAGCCGTCAGATTGAGGCCCAATAATATTCCACGCTTCTGTTGAACCGTTGAATTATATTTTGTATGCTCGGGATTTTGCGGGTGGTGGGTTGTAGTCAAGGGCACCATGAATAGGAATTTGGTCGATTATATGGGATATCACATCATAATTCATCAAAAAATTATTTAAAATCCGAAATTTAATAGATATTGAATATATTTCACATATGAAATTAGATATCCGAAATAAAAATTGGCCGGTTATGGTTTTAGTATTTTGGATATCAGATATTCGAAATCAACTGAAATTAAATAAAAAATAATTAATTATAATAATATTAATTATAAATCAAAATTAATATTTTAGATAATTAATTAATTAATTTTTAAATTTTATCATATTTCTTCTTTTTTCGAATTTTTGGTTGTTTCGATCGGTTTTGGATATCTGAATTTTCCCAATATTTCGGATATAGATACTGACTACGAATTTTTTTCAATTATGAATATGTATGGATATAGCATTTCATTTTGATTTCGATATCGTCCAAAATGATCGGATATTTGACCATTGTCATCCTTATTCATGGCGTTTTTTGACTGTTTACACGCGCCTATTTCTGCAAGTGCATGTACGATTAGGAAATAAATTTTGGGACATTTTCATTTGAATAGGATAAAATGACTTAATTATTTTTGAGTTGACTATGATTATTTTTCGAGGTCATATTTTTGAGTCATTTTGACTTTTGTGTGAGTGTGGAAGAATTTTCTCATTATTGCTTTCGAAATTGAGAGGTTTTTAGTGCGTCTTTTCATTCTTTAAAAAAAAAGTGGAATAACAAACATTCATCTCATTCCTACTTTTTTGGGAAAATTTGAAAATCCTATCTTCAAGTCGTTTGATCCAGAATTAAATGGAAAAGGTAAAATCTTTTGCTATGTCAGACTTTTATAAGAAGTGCACCTTTTGAAATATCCTTATAACCATATAAGAAGGTTGAAATCTGACATATCTTAACCATACCTTTTATGTGGGCCCAACATGCACTTAAATGATTGGGAATGTGAATATCTCCTTCATACACATTGTATCTTTACTTTCTGAACCTACTAAGTAAGAGATAAAATTCGAAAAGATCAAATCAAAGCATTGATGATTTCATTATACAAAATTGTGAAAATTTTTGCATATATATGTAGGAGCCGATTTTCCTTGCGCAATGGAAGCGACTTAGGCACCGAGATCAGCCTAGAAAAAATTTCTTGCAACATCCTCAATCCGGAGATGTTACCGGTAGGGAATAGACCGTTCTATTCCCCTGAGTCTCTGACTACCTGACAATGATAAACTCATTTAATGTATAAACTTATGCACGAGACCGTTGCCCATCTTAACATCATAAATACATAATGTTTTTCAACTAAATACTTAAATTCACTACACATCTCAACTTTTTACATGTGTATACTTTACTAAACAAGTTATATGTTACATGACATCTTCTGACACTGACTGAACTAAACTTTGACTCAACCTGGTGGAGCAAACCCTCTAGCGACTACCATCAGTATCCATCCTCTCGAGCTCATCCTCCGGGAATACCTGCAAAATAGAGTAATATGAGTGGGGGTGTTACACCATTTGTACGATCTAAGTGAGTGGACGATTTAAACAAAAACTGAAATACTCTTATGAAAATGCTTGGTTCTAAAACCAAAATCCTTCTAGAAAACAGTCTTATATGAAAACTTTTTTCTTGTCTGAAAACTATTAACTCTTTTTTCTGAAAATCTTGTCTGAAAACTCTTTTTGTAAAACTTATCTTTTCTTAAAGTCTCTTATAAAACTACTGTTTCTGAAAACTTTCATTTATGGAAAACTTTTCTCTGTAAACTATATCTGAAATTTATAACTGAAAATATTTTCTGAAAACTGATCTATGTCTTTGAAAACCTGATGTATGGGGACGTTACGTATCGTTGTCCCCTTATACCCATAACTAGGGCCAAGAGTGAAAATTCATGATATTGGGGCGTTACGTATCGTCTTCCCCAAAAGCATGCCACTACATGTCCCTAAAACTAGTGGCCTTGGGGCGTTACGTATCGCCGTCCCCCAAGGCACTGAACTAGAACTGGGGGTACAGATCTATGCTATCCTCCAAACTCTGGATTTAGGATCTAGAGGCATCTGTCATTCTTAGTCCTGAACTAGAATCTGGGGACGTTACGTATCGTCGTCCCCCCAGTCCTCTACATGTGCACATTTCCTCTCCATCAATTCCATATCTGTGACAAGTTACATACTCAAATGGGTTTTTCCCCAATGCCTCAAAAATCATAAAACCATGTTTTGAAAATATCTTTTTCTAAAACGTCTTTTAAAACATGATCTTTCATGAAATAACTGCGATAAATCAGGCTAACGCCCTAAGTGCGTAAAAATAAATCTGGTATGAAAAATAACATAATGAAAATCAACTTAAAAGGAAAGTGTTCACTCACTGGTTTGAAATTTGGCTGGTGTTATGCCACTCGTCGAAGGAAATTGTGGTTCATGCGATGATCTATAATGGAGAAACTCAATTAGAATATAAGTAGTGGAATATTGAAACATCTGTTGGTGTTTGCTAAGGTCCCAATATCATTAAACAAGCATGAAACAAGTGCGAATACATATCAACGAAGTTGCGGAATACTCACATCGATCGGTTGAACGACGCTTTGACGAACAAAAAATTATTTTTCTGCCTCCCACATGTCACGGCAGTGGTAGTTTCTGTCATCATCATTTACGGCTTCAAGCTTCAAGAATCAAGCTCCAAGCTTCGTCAAACGATTCTCGGCTCATGGGTAGACTTCCCTATCACCTTCGCATGACTTTATAGTGTGTCAGCACTCTTGATTTTGCCACAAAATCACCTCTTGGACTGCACATCATTCACGATTTTTGACCAGTGAAGGAAGGCCAAAAACAGCCCATTGGGCTTGTATGAGAGGAGAGAAAAGAGAGGAGAGATGGAGGAGAGAGAGAGATAAATGTGTTAAGTGATTTGGTTGATATCTAAAGTATATCTAATACACTTTTATGAATTTCAAATTCATTTCATGTGAATTTGGCTTTCAAAAAGTCAAACAATTAAAGCCAATCAACATCCATCAAGTCACATCCATCAAGTGGTCAAGTCACATCATTCAAGTTGTCAAGTCACATCACTCAAAGTGATAAGTGATTTGACGCTTGAAACGACTAGTGATTTGACGCTTGATGCAACTAGCGATTTGATGCTTGATTTGACTTGCGTGCCGCACTCGAATTCGAAATACGAATGCGCTCGTAAATAATCTCGGGTTCGCTAATTCCAAATTAATGAATTTTTCGTTGCGATGTAATTAAATCTAATTTAATTAAATAATCATGCCAAGCATAATTACTATTCACGTCGCTTACGAATTAATTCTAAATTAACTTGTTCGCCCGAATTAAAATCCAATTTTAATTCCGAGCCGAAATCTAATTTCGTCTGATATATCGAATATATTAATTTACCGATTAATTCCAAATTAATCGTTATCTCTCTTTAAATGATATTTTATCCTAGATAAAATATTTCCGCAATTAATCCCAGATTAATTTTCTCTCTCTTCTAATTAATCCCAGATTAATTAAAGTGCGGGTCATACGTCATCGGTGAATCTTCGGGAAGCGACCCATGAGATCCCCGGATATGTTGGCAGTAAATACGGTCGTTGGACTATCCGAACACGTAAGTACCTCGTACTATATTTTACCGATTTACAAGACAAGGTTGGCTTCTAGCAAAGCACCATGCCTACCCAATTCTCCAGAAATATCCTTACAGGAATTAAGGATCTATATCAGGTGTAGTATACGTAGTATTGCGTATGTCGATCCAGTATCGGACTGCCACATGCTAGGCCTGGGGCTGGAGCTGTGTCTGCCTCGTACGAAGCACATGTCGGATGTCTGGTAACTAGTCTATATATCGGATATACATGACCTAGTCATAATATCCCGATGACTGCAGTACTCAAGAGCACCAGTACCGTATCCTACGTGACATCATCTCCACTATGACTGGAGTGATACTTACGTTTTGACATCACACCCAACACACTACGATTCTCAATATACCCATCAGAGGCGTACACATAACCTGTTAAAGCCCTGGACGACCGCAACCAAAGTATATTATTTGTCGCAAGTATTAGCGGTGCAAGTCTCAGGTTAAGACCAAATACACCTACCCTGATTTCGGACTTCCATAGACATATAGTCATACTACCAATGGAATTCCGAGGGGGTCTATCCAAAGCGAAGCTGTTTTCCGTACCATCGGTAAAACACAACCTCCTATTACACTTGCATGAGTATCTTATACCCAAATATATGAGAACTATGCCGTTATGCCCTCACAATGCGCACAAGTGTAATACTAGTCTTTTACGTATTTATCGATGTCCAATCTCGATAATATTCTGACTAGGGATATTTAATGATTTATCCTTCGTGGACTGTTACTGTCTCATATCATTCTCAATCCAGGAACAAATCATAAGGACATCTCATCATTTATACATCTAGGTGATCTAATCACAAATGATAAGAGTGCAATCTCCTTTATCACATAGTTAATTTATACAACAACACCATGATCTGTACAAATAGTGACGTTATGGGTCATAATTGTCCAACAATCTCCCACTTGGCCTATAGCCAGTCACTCGAGAGTCTTACACCCGAACTATGTACGGTTGGCTCAAACTGCTGAGGAAACGCTTTTGTCAGCAGATTTGCATGATTATCATCTGACGCAATTTATTCGATCATCACATCGCCACGATGTATGATCCGAATGAATCAGATAAATATCGAAGTATGTATCTGGATCGTTGATGAGACCATTAATTCTTTAGCCTGTGCTGACGCCTAGCTCAGTTGCTAACAGAACTATATATAATCTAATTAGATTTGTTATCGGCCCAAATGGCTTCTATTGCTGCCTCAGCTGCAGCAATAACCCGCATTTGTTGTTTGTTCGGTAACAATATCTTGCTTGGAAGATTTCCAGCTCACTGTTCCGTTATTCAAACTGTATAGTACCCTTTAGCGACTTAAAGTCGTTTTATCGGTTAGGAAACTTGCAGCATTGATCCCAGTCACTTCAAGTTCTCATTCTCTACAGATTAAGACAGCATCCTTATATCTCTAAGAAACTAATGGATGTTCTTAACATCAATCCAGTGATTATCACTTAGATTGGCCTGATTGTGACTCCATATGCTCAAAGCATATGAGACACCAGGTCGCGTATATTTTTCAATGTACGGTTTCTTGGAGAGTCTTAACAACTTTAAATCTATCCCAGTAGACAAGGTTGTTTCTCCCAAGAATTCTACGGAGAATTATTCTCGAAAGCTAAGCTTTCGCCAATTGTTTTATGGGAATATCATTTCCAAGAAATGACATGTTATCATTATTTATAGGACAGCCACTGTCAGTGCGCTCATACTAACCCTCTTATATACACAAGAATCATATTCGTTTTGAATCAAATCATACACCATTATGATTACATCAAAACGACAATTCCAAGAACTTATGCTTGCTTCAATCCAAACATGGATCGAATAACTTACAAACCTTGTTTGCTAGTTTTGGTACGATAAAACCGACAGGATGTTATAAACATCCTCCAAAAGGTTTCCTTTTCAGGAAAGTGATTTTCCGTTAAGCTGTCATATTTCATAGATGAAACATGCAGTTTTAGCAAGCATTATCCAAATGGATTTACCGTGGCAATAGGTAAAAGGGTTGAATCGTAATCAACATAATGTTCATAACGATACCTTTCCGTTAAAAGCCTAGCTTTATACGTTGGTATGTTGCCATCCATGTATTTTTTCCTTGAAGACTTATATAGTGCCAGTAGGCACAATGCCTTACGGTACAACAAATAGTGTCTAAACATTGTTGATATACATGGAATCCATTTCGGATTCATATGGCATTTTGCCATAATAGGGAGTCGATACCTTGTATCACTACCTCATACGTAGTCAGTTGGTATACCTCAATAAGATAGACATCTTTATGAGGTGAGATCAAAAATCCATACCCCAGGTTGTTTTCTGACTCTCTCCGACTCACGTGGTTCTTGTGTATTCGAAGATTATTGGTAATAGTTTCATCCTTGATGAACTATTTATGTTCCATTAGGAATCGGTGCCTTGAATAGTATTACTCCGATTTTCATCGAGTTTTACTATCCTTCCACTTACCACTGCATATCGGTATTCCTCTTAGGAAAATCGCATGGCGAGCAACAATCTAATTGTTCTCTGGTGAGATGTATAAGTACAATACTTATGGTATCCCTATGATAACCTACAATTGGCACTTATCCAATTTGGGTTCTAGTTTGGTATCATCCAAACATATGCCCAGCATACCCAAATTATCAGGAATGAGAAACCTAGTTTCTTTCCCGTTCATATCTAATATGAAATCTGTCTAACAGATTTTATGGAACCTTATTGAAAATAAGTATTGCACTGTTAATGCTTATCCTTTGAAGGAAATGGTAGCTCAGAGCGACTCATGATTAACCTTATCATGTCCAACAAAATTTGGTTACTCAGTTCGGACACATCGTCAAAAATGACGTGTTCCGAAAAGAGTCATCATTGAAAGAATACTATACTCTTTCAAGTATATTGGAAACCTATTGCTTAAGTATTTTCATCATGGTCTAACCGTGACGATTTAATACTTTAGCCGATCTGTTTGTCTATTTCGTGTCGAAACTTTAAAAGTTTCCGATTTGTGTTTCAAAAGAAACACATAACCATAACGCGATGCCACATCCGTAAGGTCATGAATTATTCATATCTACATCTAGCCTTACTAGACATGGGCCCACTTGCTTCACTATGAACTAGGGCTAACAGATCTGTGGTATTTACAATTTTACCAAGTTAATAGTATTTTAGGCACTTTGCCCATTAAACTAGATTCGTAGACTTTATTTGAATAGAATCAAATCAGTCCTAGTACCCACTTTTCAAAAGTGTGGATATACGAGTCTTGTTTCATTGTGTCCCAGACAACAATGCCACAAGTAAGTTTCATCTGATCAAATCAGTTTGAGCTATTTGTTTGTCTTGTTATACATTTGAGATTTATTTATATTCAAACTATAAATACTGTTATTCACATCTAATGTGTTTATCTCAATATCATCTTTATATAATAAAACACTTTAGTGTTCTAGAATATAAAGGTTCACCCGCAGCGGGTCAAACACTGATATAGAGATAATGTTTCTAGTCAAACTAGTTACATTATAACAGTTTCCAAATTTAGTTACGTACCCGAAGGTAGTTTCTAAACTTAGGTATCTACGGTTAAAACAGCGACTTTCATCCCGTTTCCAATCCGCAGATTAAATCTCAACTGAAGTCAGTATCCTGCTCACAGCAGATTCTGCACATCAGTACATATTTATGTACCACACTAAGTATTTAAAATCTAATTTTAATACTAGTAGTGAACATAATGTTGACGAACATATTTGAAGTCGGAGCCTTGCTCGTTTTCAATTTGTTCATGTCTGCTTTGTCCAAACGGCAGTCACGCTTCCACGATCCTTTTTGCCACAATTTAAGCAGACATTTTAGGATATGTCCTTTATCTTCCCAGAAGATTATAATGATTTTCCCTTTGCCATTTTCAACATTCCAGTAGCCTTTGGCCAAGCCTTTGGCCAAGCCTTGGCCTTGTAGAATATCGAAGTAAGGTGCGCCTTGCGCTACTTGCCTAATTGTAAACTTTGACTTTATCTCATTGAGAATAGTCATTAACCTCCAAGAGTTTACTATTGCAATTTAGTCCTTCTAAAATCTAAGCATAAATTTATGAAGATCCTTCAATTTCATTATCATACTTTAAGGATCAATCCTTTGTTCTGACAAAGAAATTAAGGAGTCTACTGCGACAAGCTTAATGGATTAAGCACTAAAGTTATCATTACATAAATCTTCCAAAGATTAGGCTCGACTATTACTTACTAACCCGAGCTTAGGCATAATATGTTATTTTATCTAATAAAGTAACTTATTATTTTCCAGGACCATCCTGAATTTTATTCCCAATTTTGAAAATTAAACCATTTAAATACATTTTCCTTAAGATTATGCTTTAAATGTCAATCTTTCAATTACATCTTGATTCTAATAGTCCAACTATTTAATTAACGATTTAGGTACTGTACGGGCCAAAATTGGGCCCAGGGGTAAAATCGACTTTTACCGCAGAAGCCAACCACAAGATCAGGAGCCAGGCATGAGATCCACGGGCCGCCTCACAAAGCCCAATATCACTGATATAAAAACAGACAAACGGGCATCAGTTACAAAGATCAGAAGGTGGATCCGAATTCATGAGTAACATCATGAAGTCGACGGTTTCAGGGGATGAATATCTAAAGGACATAAATGAGAATATCAATGAGAAACTTCGAACGGTAAAAGAGAGACTCGACATCAACCTATAAAAGGGAGAAGCAAGGGACAAAGAAGGGGACTATCATCATCAGACTAAACCTAATACTCCGCCCTCACGGTAATAGATCAGTGGTTGAGGTATCTTAAGACCTTAATCCATTCCCCTTTGAATTAAACATATCTTGTCTAACTTGAGCGTCGGAGTGCCTACGGCTTCCACCACACTGGTGGGCAGTAACCTCCTCTTTCGTTCTACTCTATATTTTGCAGGTTCGCTCGTGCCTCCCTCAACCCATTCTCAATTGTGGACCTCGACTGAAATCAAGTGTCCACAATTTGGCGCCCACCGTGGGGCTAGCGAGCGAATTACCTAAAAGTAAGACATAACGACATAGCAATCAGAAATGGCCTCAAGCAACGAACAAAACCCGAATCCCATGATGGCACAGCTTGCCATGCTCCAAGAATGTTTGCAAGCCTTAGAGGAAGAAAATCAAACGATGCGAAACACCAACGACAGTCTACAGAAAAAGATGGAGCAGCTGTCATCCAATCCTCAGCACAATAATGTTCAAAGCCAAACCAGTAATCCAGACGACCAAAGCAATCCAACAATCCCGACTATGACGGAACACCAAACAACAACCTCCAACCTACTTCGCAAGAGCCAATTTCTCTCATCGATCCGACCCAACAGATCGCCACCTCTATCAGGAAGGAAATGATCGAATTCAAGGAAGCAATAATGTCGAGACTACCTGGGGTAAGGTTGCCAGTCAGGAAAAGTAGGAGGGAGCGATTTCTGATACCCCATTTGTGGAGTCGATTGTTGCTATCGAATTGCCACGGAAATTCAGCCCTCCAGAGATGAAGCCGTATGATGGGTCTGCCGATCCAGACGACCACATCATACACTACAAATATAAGATGATGTCAACCGGCCTGTCCCCAAGTCAGTGGGAGGCTGGAATGTGTAGATGCTTTGGCGAAACTTTGGCAGGACCAGCCCTTACTTGGTTCATCAACCTGCCCTACCGATCAATAGAGTCCTACCAACAGCTAGCCGACAAATTTGTGCAGCACTTTGCAAGTTCATGCAAATTGGAGAAAACTACAGACGACCTAAACTCTATACAGCAGGGCAGGGAAGAGTCTTTGCGGAGCTACGTTGCTCGATTCAACCGAGAGAGAATTACGGTCCCGGATCTCCACCAACCTACAGCAGTAGAAGCCTTCCGGAACGGATTGCTTTATGATAGTGGACTCTACAAGAAATTGACGAAATTTCGATGCTACAACATGGACCAGGTAATGGCTCGGGCCCAGGTAGAAATAAGGTGGGAGGAAGATAAAAAAAATAAAAGAAGGGATGATGTTGCGAATACCCGAATGGACCGAAGGCCTGCTGCTCCCAGGCAACACGATAGCAGTATCCACACTCGCACGGAAAGGAGGAACAACCCACCAGGCGTGAACGGCGACCTTTCTACACAAATGTTGACAGGAGACAAAGGTCAAACAGGGAGGAGCGGCCAACAAACAAACCCAGGCTACCGGACTACAACTTTACAATTTCACCTGGGGAACTGGTCACCGTGCTTAAAATAGGGGGAATGAAGTAAAGTGGCCTCCGCGCTCCAGAGACAGTTCCTCAAAAAAAGACACCAGAAAGTGGTGTGAGTTCCACAGGGACTATGGTCATACGACAGCGGAGTGCGTGGCCTTGAGATTAGAGGTTTTGGAGCTACTAAACAAGGGTTTCTTGAGAGACCTGCTGACAGACAAGGGAAAGGCAACCTTGTCGCGAAGGGATGAGAAAACCAACCAAGGAGAAGATCCTATCCTACCTCCCCCTATAAACAACACGGTCAACGTTATTTCGGGAGGTTCAGGAATCAGTGGTACTACATATTCAGCTGCCAAACGACATACGAGGGCTCTGATCAATAATGTCACTCATACTGCTACGTTTGTAGAAAAAGCCTTCACAGAACTGACCATGGAGTTTCCAGACGATGGAAATTCCCACGCCCTAAACCCGCACAACGACGCTTTGGTCATCTCGTTGCAGGTGGCCAATTTCTTGGTCAAACGGGTGTTGATCGACACAGGCTCTTCGGCAAATATAATTTTTGTAAGTGCCCTCACCGACATGGGAACAGATTTGGATAAAATCAATCGGCGGACGACGGTTTTGATCGGGTTCAGCGGGGAGCAAAAGTTCACGATGGGAGAAATTTCACTTCCAGTATACGTTGCTGGGTTCAACAAAACGACAACATTTCTTGTCTTAGATTGCCCTTCCGCATATAACCTGATAATGGGGAGGCCCTGGATTCACGACATGAGAGCTGTTTCGTCAACCTACCATCAAGTGATAAAATTTCCCACTAAATGGGGAGTACAAGAAATCAGAGGCGACAGGTTGGCATCTAGGAGCTGCTACCAAACAACTCTAAAGGTGAAGAATGAGTCGGCATAGCAATTACAGAATGAACCTCGAATTTCGGAGCCGACACTACCGAACATAGAAAAGCTAGACGAGGTTCAGATTCATCCACAATACGAAGATCACAAGACGCTAATTGGAGCTGGATTAGATCCGAAACTCCGTGCCGACATCATTGAGTTTTTGAAAAGCAGGCACGACAGTTTTGCGTGGTCCCATAAAGATATGACAGGAGTCGACCCAAGGCTCATAACCCACGAATTACATGTGGATCCAGAATACACCCCAGTTAGACAGAAAAGGAGAAAATTTGCCCCAGAAAGGAACCGGATCATAGACGAAGAAGTCCAAAAGTTGTTGGAGAATGGAGCGATAAGAGAAGTTCAATTTCCAGAGTGGCTCGCGAATGTTGTTGTGGTGAAGAAAAAGAACGGGAAATGGAGAGTTTGTATTGACTTCACAGATTTGAATAAAGCCTGTCCAAAGGATTCATTTCCACTTCCGCACATTGATTCAATGGTCGACGCAACGGCAGGACATGAGCTGTTAAGTTTCATGGATGCGTACTCAGGCTACAATCAGATCTTCATGCACCCGGGCGATCAAGAAAAGACAGCCTTTGTAACCAACAAAGGGATTTTTTGTTATAAAGTCATGCCCTTCGGCCTAAAGAACGCGGGAGCAACATATCAAAGACTTGTCAACAAGATGTTCGACAACCAAATGGGAAAACAATGGAAGTGTACATTGATGATATGCTCGTAAAGTCGGTCGAATCGAAGCAGCACCTAGATCATCTGAAAGAAGCATTCGACATCATGGATAGGTATGGAATGAAACTAAATCCTACTAAATGTGCTTTCGGTGTTGCTTCAGGAAATTTTTTGGGTACGTGGTCACTCGGCGAGGGGTTGAGGCGAATCCGGAACAGATCAGATCGATCCTCGACATTCCATCTCCATCGAGCCCAAAGACGTCATGAGACTAACTGGGAGAATTGCCGCTTTAAACAGGTTTATCTCCAAATCCACAGATAAATGCTTCTTATTCTTTTCAGCTTTAAAGAAAGAAACAGCTTTGACTGGACGCCCGCTTGTGAGGAGGCACTGACAAAGCTCAAATCGTACCTCACCACACCACCTCTGTTGTCCAAACCACACGACTCGGAGAGACTTTTTCTCTACTTGGGAGTTTCCGAGCAAGCGGTCAGTGGAGTCTTAGTAAGAGAAGAAGTAGGAGAGCAACATCCAGTCTACTACGTGAGCAAAGCACTGTTGGGAGCAGAAAAACGTTACCCATTGATGGAGAAATTAGCCTTCGCACTCGTTATAGCAGCAAGGAAACTAAGACCCTACTTTCAGGGGCACCCAATCACGGTGTACACGACCAATCCGTTGAGAAGGATACTTCATAAACCAGAAATATCAGGAAGGTTGATGAAGTGGGCGATCGAACTTGGAGAGCACGACATCACGTACCAGCCCAGAACCGCCATCAAATCTCAAGCGCTGGCCGACTTTGTGGCAGACTTCACTCCCGGTTTACTTACGACAGATGAAGTCGGTATCAACTCCATCCAGCAAACGAACCTTGGAAATTAGCAGTCGACGGAGCAAGTAACAAAAGAGGCTGCGGTCTTGGAATCATGATCATAACTCCAGCCGGCGACATAATACAGCAAGCGATCAAGTGTGGTTTTAGAGTTACAAATAACGAGGCAGAATACGAAGCATTAATAGCAGGGCTTTCATTAGCTAAAGAGTTGGGGGCCAAAGTTATTGAATTGAAAACCGATTCCCAGTTGATTGTGAACCAGGTTGAAGGGTCGTATCAGGCCAGAGGGCAAGCCATGGCTTCTTATCTATAAAAGGTGAGTGGCTTACGATCGACGTTTGAGAAATTTTCTATAACACAGGTCCCAAGGAACGAAAATTCCCAGGCTGATGCATTGGCGACTATTGGTTCGACCATGGAAGGGAACGAGTCGAGAACAATTCCAGTCGTGTACTTAAACTGGTCGGCAATTTGCGAAGGTGAAACGATTGTCGCAGCACTTGACACTGTCGACAATTGGATGACACCGATCATAAAGTATCTACAAGACGGTTCACTTCCAGACGACAGAATTCAAGCAAAAAAAGTTCAGAGACAATCTGCTAGATATGTGTTGTACGACAGTCAGCTGTTAAAAAGATCGTTCACAGGACCTTACTTGAAATGTATTGCACCTAATGAAGCGCAACATGTTTTGTCCGAATTGCACGAAGGGGAATGTGGGAATCATGCTGGTGGAAGGAGCCTGGCTCAACGAGCGTACACGACAGGATATTACTGGCCCACGATGAGGTTCGACTCCTCTGAATACACGAAGAAATGTGACAAATGCCAGAGGTTCGCACCAATACCTCACCTCCCACCAGAGAGACTAAACCCTATTTTATCCCCATGGCCATTTATGAAGTGGGGGATGGACATTGTTGGAAAACTCCCAATGGCACCGGGCCAACGAGTGTACATGCTCGTAATGACGGACTACTACTCGAAGTGGATCGAAGTAGAAGCATTTGCCAGAATACGCGACAAGGAAGCCCAAACTTTCGTATGGAAAAACATCATCTGTCGATTCGGCATACCAAAAGAGATTGTGACTGATAACGGAGCACAGTTTATTAGCCACCACTTCCAAGACTTCTGTAGGAATTGGGGCATTAGGTTGAACTTCTCCACCCCTCGCTTTCCACAAGCAAACGGACAAGCCGAGTCATCCAACAAGACGATTATGAACACCCTGAAGAAGAAGTTGGAGAAAGCTAAGGGAGCCTGGGCTGACGAACTGCCAGGAGTACTATGGTCATACCGTACAACAAAGAGGTCTTCAACAGACGAAACCTCATTCGCACTGGCGTTCGGAATGGAGGCAGTAATCCCAACCGGAGAAATTATCCCATCCCCTCGCTACCAGTGGTTGGGTGAAGAGGACAACCAAAATCTAATGAATTTCACTCTCGACACGATTGATGAAACAAGGGATCGAGCTTCCATTCGACTGGCAACTCATCAACAGAAGATGGCTCGGTACTTCAACAAAAATGTCAGGAGCAGGACCTTCAGAATTGGGGATTGGGTGCTACGCAAAGTGTTCCAGAACACTAAAGATCATGGAGATGGGAAGTTAGGCCCAAATTGGGAGGGCCCGTATCTTGTCACAAAGGTAGTTGGAAAAGGGGCTTACAGATTGCAAACCGAGGAAGGAAGGCCCGTACGCAATAGTTGGAACGCACTTCATCTTAAGAGGTTCATCCGGTAAACGACTTCATTTTGTTAGTCGACATTTATATTTTCCTAGTTTCTGTTTAATTGATGTTTCTGCAATAATAAGGAATTCATTCATTGAAATAAGATGTCATCCAAATGGTACAATCTTTTTCTTTTTCATTCAACCTGTATATCGAAAATCAATGACATTTCGCAAAAAGTTGTACAACAAACAAAATTTACATCATCCTTAAGAAAAACTTTTGAACCCCTAGACTTCACGGGTTTTCTTCTCCTACATCAGTTGTGCTGAGGAGAGTAGCCGGAACTTCTTCCTGTGACTCGACTATAGCTGACACTTCGGTGTCGGGTAACGCCAGCACGACATCCTCACATTCAGCAGGATCCGTAGGTTCTTCGACCCCCGGATCAGCGATCTCCATACCAATTGTATCACGCTCAATTTCTTTCGACATTTCTTCTCCTCCCTTATCTTCTAAATCGTCCTCTGAGGACGAAGTAAGACCGGTAGCACGCCTCTCATACTCTCGGATCCATTTCTCCGGCTTCCAATCGACATGCTTTCCTGCCACATACTCCTTCATCAGGTCGCACCTATTCCTCATCATTGAGTCGATGGCAATATCTTCCAATTGCTCAAGCAGCAAGTCTTTTTCCTTCTTCACATTTTCAAATCCCTCCTTATAGCCCTCAATTGCCATTTCGGCTGTCTCCTTCTCCAATTTCAAAGCAGCCTTTACCTCCTTCAACTCTTTCTCGAGTCCTCTCTCCTTCTTTTGAGAAGTAACCAATCCAGATCTCAACTCTGAAGACTCCTTCCTCGACGACGACAGTGCTTTTTCAAGCTCTTTGATCCTCTTCTGACTGGACTCGACATTCTTCTTCATGAATAAGCTGCACTCCAGGGCCTACAAACACAAGCCTTTGGAATCAGACGAAATAGTAAATAAAATAAGATAAATAAATTAGATAAAAATGATACCTGATAATTCAAAGCAATTGCCTTCTTCATAACTTCAATTGGACCTATCTGGGCCAACCTCACTTCATCCCCTTCAAGCAAAAGCCCTTCCATGAATGAGTCGATACTCGAAGGGTCAGATATAGCAGTCGACTCTCAGGGAACTTTTAGTAAAAGGTTGTCCGGATCTTCTTCTTCTTCAGACACGACCTTCCTTTTCTTTCCCGCAGAACTCACTTCGATTGATTTCCCCTTATCTTGAACCCCCTCCACAGGGATGCCACCCTTCTGCTGGGTGCCAACCGCCTCCTCAACTGCGGGCTCATTCTTTCGGAGTTTACGTGACTTTCTTCGGCTCTTCATTTCATCAAGGGAAGCTACCGTGAATGGTCCTGTCATCATCTCCTCTGCGCATAAAAGTTCTCTAGGTTTTAGGGGCTCTCGATATCTATATCCCCCATATAACTTTTGACACGACCATCTACTATTTATCACGGACAAAACGTCGTTACATAGGGCCAGAACTTTACCTTCTTCTCGATGATAGATTTCCTTCCACAACGGAGTCGACCTTAATCTCTTTTCTGTTAGAATTGTTTTGCAGTCCCTTTTTTCGGCCGACAGGGACAGAATGGCTTTGGTGTTGGAGATTGTACGTGCAGTCCTGATGAATGACTTGTTCCGTAGAGGACCTGCAATAATAAGATCATGATTACTGAAAGACAGATGAACGATTCAAAGACTGAAATTGAATGAAAGATTGTTACTCACTCGACAAACACCAAAATTCCGGGATTCGACCAACCCCGGTCGATCCAAAGATACCCTCACCCTTCACATAGAAATAATGGGATTGCCAATTTCCCCTATCATTAGTCGGCAATCCAGTAACTAAGTGTGTCTTTCTTTGGCGAAGGATCAATGTATACCTCCCTTTCTCCTTCAAATGTTCCTTAAGATAATACGTCTCTAAGACGTCCTTTACCTCGAAGAGTGCACCAATTTCAAAAGATAAACATTCAATCGACAATAAGATCCTCCATGCATTGGGCATCAACTGCGAAGGAGCAATTCCGAAATGATCCAAAACTTCACAAACCAATCTCGGAATAGGAAACCTCAGCCCTATAAAAAATGGACGCACGTAGAAACCTATCCACCCAGGAACTTTGTAATCAATTCTTTCATTCGATGAAGGCACACGGAGTTCCAAAGTGTTAGGGAACCTGTACATACAGCTGAGTTCCCTCAACACTTTCCCAGTCACTCGGCTTGCAGGATTCTTTGATAGTAAGTTAGTAGGCTCACTCGTACAAGGTAATTCACTCGACTCCCCAATTGCGGGCAAAGACCTTAACGGAATGGCCTCGGCATGGATTACTGGTGGAGAAGGCATAGCTAAAGTAACAACGCCACTATCGATAAACTTTTGGTACGACCTACCTCCACATTCTACAAATTCTTTGCTTTCACTTGATTCCACGGTATCACTTGACGACTCGGCATAAGTATCGATTTTGGCACCTAAGCTGCCTAAGGATTCACCACTCGACATCTTCCAAACGACCAACATAAAAAACAACTAAACCCCCCAGTAACCTATCTCCTAAAAGATCAAAACCCGCAAACACAAATTGAAAACAACTCACGCCAACCAGGAGATCAAACAGCTTAAATTATCTAGGAACAGCTTGAATATTCACTATGAACACTTAAAGGAAGGAAGAACAAGAAAAAGGTTTCGAAGAATACCTTGAAACTCTTGAGAGCACACCTTACTCGACTTCCGAATGTCACGGAATGAAGCACCCGATCTTCCTTTATACATGCTACCTGAAGATCTGGCGCCAAATTTCCCGCCCAAATAGACGCCTCGTAAATTGCATTAGGTCTTTCAACATCTATCGACACGTGTGAAAAGCCAGATTCACTTCCAAAGGGAATCATCGAATAAAACATCGGTTCGACCAAAGATTTATATAAAGCTCGACACTTTATCTCCTCGATATTTGGCTTACCACACAATAAACTCGACATGTACGACTGGTCGAGTGAGATTATACCTGAACCTCCACCAGGTTCAGTCGACCAGGGGACATCCCCCACGTGATCCATGCAGAGTCATGGGATCATAGGATCCACTCGACACGTACAACCAGTCGAGTGAGATTATACCTGAACCTCCACCAGGTTCAGTCGACCAGGGGACATCCCCCACGTGATCCATGCAGAGTCATGGGATCATAGGATCCACTCGACACGTACAACCAGTCGAGTGAGATTATACCTGAACCTCCACCAGGTTCAGTCGACCAGGGGACATCCCCCGCGTGATCCATGCAGAGTCATGGATCATAGGATCCACTTCGACACGTACAACCAGTCGAGTGAGATTATACCTGAACCTCCACCAGGTCCAGTCGACCAGGGGACATCCCCCACGTGATCCATGCAGAGTCATGGGATCATAGGATCCATTCGACACGTTCAACAACCAGTCGAGTGAGATTATACCTGAACCTCCACCAGGTTCAGTCGACCAGGGGACATCCCCCACGTGATCCATGCAGAGTCATGGGATCATAGGATCCACTCGACACGTACAACCAATCGAGTGAGATTATACCTGAACCTCCACCAGTTCAGTCGACCAGGGGACATCCCCCACGTGATCCATGCAGAGTCATGGGATCATAGGATCCACTCGACACGTACAACCAGTCGAGTGAGATTATACCTGAACCTCCACCAGGTCCAGTCGACCAGGGGACATCCCCCACGTGATCCATGCAGAGTCATGGGATCATAGGATCCACTCGACACGTACAACCAGTCGAGTGAGATTATACCTGAACCTCCACCAGGTCCAGTCGACCAGGGGACATCCCCCACGTGATCCATGCAGAGTCATGGGATCATAGGATCCACACGACATGTACGACTGGTCGAGTGAGATTGTACCTGAACCTCCACCAGGTTCAGTCGACCAGGGGACATCCCTCACGTGATCCATGCAGAGTCATGGGATCATAGGATCCACTCGACATGTACGACTGGTCGAGTGAGATTGTACCTAAACCTCCACCAGGTTCAGTCGACCAGGGGACATCCCCCACGTGATCCATGCAGAGTCATGGGACATCATAGGATCCACTCGACACGTACAACCAGTCGAGTGAGATTATACCTGAACCCCACCAGGTTCAGTCGACCAGGGGACATCCCCCACGTGATCCATGCAGAGTCATGGGATCATAGGATCCACTCGACACGTACAACCAGTCGAGTGAGATTATATACCTGAACCTCCACCAGGTCCAGTCGACCAGGGGACATCCCCCACGTGATCCATGCAGAGTCATGGGATCATAGGATCCACTCGACATGTACGACTGGTCGAGTGAGATTGTACCTGAACCTCCACCAGGTTCAGTCGACCAGGGGACATCCCCCACGTGATCCATGCAGAGTCATGGGATCATAGGATCCACTCGACACGTACAACCAGTCGAGTGAGATTATACCTGAACCTCCACCAGGTCCAGTCGACCAGGGGACATCCCCCACATGATCCATGCAGAGTCATGGGATCATAGGATCCACTCGACATGTACGACTGGTCGAGTGAGATTGTACCTGAACTCCACCAGGTTCAGTCGACCAGGGGACATCCCCACCATGATCCATACAGAGTCATAGATTCATGGGATTCATTCGACGCATACCACGTATCGAGTGTGTTCCTGAACCACCACCTGGTTCAGTCGCTCAAGGGACACTCCTGATAACTCGTTCGAATCGATTATAGTCATCAAACTTATTCACCTCATACGACAAGATGAGTAAACCTGAATTTTTCCTAAAACAAGACGCCACTTGCTCAAAGACCATCGTTAGGGTCAGAAGAGTGATCGCCCACATCTCGATTTATTCAATACAAGATACTCTCAAAGCCTGGGACTTCCAGACTTAGAGAGTAGGGGACAAACTGTACGGGCCAAAATTGGGCCCAGGGGTAAAATCGACTTTTACCGCAGAAGCCAACCACAAGATCTGGAGCCAGGCATGAGATCCACGGGCCGCCTCACAAAGCCCAATATCACTGATATAAAAACAGACAAACGGGCATCAGTTACAAAGATCAGAAGGTGGATCCGAATTCATGAGTAACATCATGAAGTCGACGGTTTCAGGGGATGAATATCTAAAGGACATAAATGAGAATATCAATGAGAAAACTTCGAACGGTAAAAGAGAGACTCGACATCAACCTATAAAAGGGAGAAGCAAGGGACAAAGAAGGGGACTCTCATCATCAGACTAAACCTAATACTCCGCCCTCACGGCAATAGATCAGTGGTTGAGGTATCTTAAGACCTTAATCCATTCCCCTTTGAATTAAACATATCTTGTCTAACTTGAGCGTCGGAGTGCCTACGGCTTCCACCACACTGGTGGGCAGTAACCTCCTCTTTCGTTCTACTCATATTTTGCAGGTTCGCTCGTGCCTCCCTCAACCCATTCTCAATTGTGGACCTCGACCAAAATCAAGTGTCCACAGGTATATTATTATAATGATTACAATAGTCCACTATTTAATCAACTATAATTTAATAGATTAAATTCAATTATATTGATTACTATAATCAAATTATAAAATCAACTATAAATGAATGGTTTGAATACAGTCCAACTGTTAATTAAAACAACATTTTAAATATTAGTCCAACTAACATTTAATTATAACGACAAATGATATTTGTGATTGAGCGCGTATGGCAAGTAATTAAACGAATATTACAATTCAATCCTTACCTCCCACTATTTTTCGGCAAGCCTCTAACCCTCTGTCGAGTACTCGGGAAACTGTGTTTCCTAGCTGTCTAGGATTCCGTTAAATATCATACAATCTTGACTTTGGCAAACAAATTGTATGATAATTAACTAGGTAGATCTCTAAGATAAATTGGATCCAATCCAATTCCTAGATCCGATAGGGGGACATCCAAGTCCGAAACATATATCTTATATATGCCAATACATCCAATGTATTACCTAACCTTTTTCCTCTGAATCAACTAAGCCTTGGATTTGGCACAACAAGCTTAGTGATCCCAATTAAGCGCGACCCATTGACCATGGAAAGCTTCGTAATCAATGTCGATGGACAAGAAGTGGTTTGGACTTTGGCCAACAAACCACAACTTGGACAAGACACCAATATGGAACAAAACTCTCATGATTCAAACACATCCTCGACGGACAAAGGCCTTGACTTTGGCCAACAAGCCAATGATAGTCTCGAATCTTGAGTGAGAATCACTCAATGGAATGAAAGACGCTTAATATTTTACGAGGGTTTTTCGAGTGCAAATTGACAACCAATTTATTATCTTTGTTAAGGTCTCATCATCATACACCCTTAAACATGCATTATAAACACATAATAAAGCGCGTATAATAAAATAATAATGATATGCGGATGGATATTTTACACAATGATCCTAGATCAAATCTCTCCATTTCTCTCTCCCGCTAGCACATGTATTTACTTCTACCCGTTACACTACACTTCTAAAGACGCCTCATTTACATTGAGGGGAATAGGTGAGAAGAGAATACAAAGAATAATGAGGTGATAAGGCTGGACACGCAGGTCCAATTTAATAAATCAAATTTATTACAACAATTTCTAAAATTGTCCCACCCATCTAATATCCATCCGATATACATTATTCATGCATCGCAACCATGTATTCACACAAGCATGTTATCAATCAATCTAATCAAATTAATTAATCTTATAATTAATGATCATCCAATGTTCAAACAAGGATTTGATTTTGCTCGAGTCAAACTCGTTTTGCGAATAAGTACTCAAAGTACGAATTCTCGAATTAAATTAAACTACATAATTAAATCCAATTCAATTTGTATTTAATACTAACTCGTTATTTAATTCCAAATTAAATACTACACTTTATTAACGAACCTATACAACTTAAATTCCAAATTTAATCGTTACGGGTCTCAAAGCCCGATTAACGTCCAACGTCAATTCAATTAAAGTCCAATGGGCTTTTAATTAATTTCTTAAGGCATTGACTTTTGATCAACTCGGGTCAAACCCAATAACCAAACCCAATCCGGGATTAACCCCATAAGCCTTTGAAATCAATTTAGGCCCATTAGGCCCAATTAAACTTTAAAGGTTCATTAGTCGCATTTGGGCTTTATGGAAGCGGTTTTAGGCCCAATTGGATCCAATCCATTTGGCCTAAACCTAACTTGGTACAACCAAGTCTAATAAGCCCAATTACTACACAACCAGCCCAAATCCAATTTAAGGCCCAAATAATTAAATTCCAAAAAATCCAATTTCCAATTTAATTACATCAAAGTGTATGACACAATTAACCATCCAAATCAATATTTCCAAAACATTAATTTATACAATTAATCATGCTCTTCAATATTAAATCATGTCCAACATAATTTAACAAAAAATCAAACCCAAATCACATGCTTTAAGTCTCGGCAATATATGGATTTTCATATCAATTCCGAATTCAATCCAATCAAATCCAAATTAACATTAAATCCACATTTCCAATTGATTCAAGTCATCCAATGATCAAAAATCAAAAAATCACCAAGACCATTAGGGCTTCAAACTCTCGGCCAACATAAAAAATTTAGGGAAATTTGTTCCAAATATAATTTCATCAAATTGATCCAATCAATCATCAATTAAAACACATTTAAGCATACTAATTCATCCAATTTCATTATACATGCTCAAAATCAATTTTACCCAAATTTTAAGTCCTAAACATTTTCATGCTCAACCTTACTCATAGATACCATTGTTGGTGTTTGCTAAGGTCCCAATATCATTAAACAAGAATGAAACAAGTGCGAATACATATCAACGAAGTTACGGAATACTCACATCGATCGGTTGAGCGACGCTTTGACGAACAAAAAATTATTTTTCTGCCTTCCACATGTCATGGCAGTGGCAGTTTCTTTCATCACCATTTTCGACTTCAAGCTTCAAGAATCAAGCTCTAAGCTTCGTCAAACGATTCCCGGCTCATGGGTAGACTTCCCTATCACCTTCGCATGACTTTGTAGTGTGCCAACACTCTTGATTTTGCCATAAAATCACCTCTTGGACTGCACATCATTCACGGTTTTTGACCAGTGAAGGAAGGCCAAAAACAGCCCCTTGGGCGTGTGTGAGATGAGAGAAAAGAGAGGAGAGATGGAGGAGAGAGAGAGATAAATGTGTTAAGTGATTTGGTTGATGGCTAAAGTGTATTTACTGCCAATATATCCGGGGATCTCATGGGTCACTTCCCAATGATTCACCAATGACTCACCAATGACGTATGGCTTGCGCTTAATTAATCTGGGATTAATTAGATGAGAGAGAGAATTAAATTGGGATTAATTACGGAGATATTTTATCTAGGATAAAATATCGTCTAAAGAGAGAGAACGATTAATTTAGAATTAATCGGGTAAATTAATATATTCGATATATTAAATGAAATTAGATTTCGACGCGGAATTAAAATTAGATTTTAATTCGGGCGAACGAATTGATTTAGAATTAATTTGTTAGCGACGTGAATAGTGATTTTGCTAGGCGTAATCATTTAATTACGACGCAACGGAATAATTCGCTAATTAGGAATTAGCGAACCCGAGCCTGAGTGTGATTGCGAGCGCATTCGCATTCGCATTTCGAATTCGAGTGCGGCACGCAAGTCACATCAAGTGTCAAATCATTAGTCGCATCAAACGTCAAATCGCTAGTCACTTCAAGCGTCAAATCACTTGTCACTTTGAGTGATGTGACTTGACAACTTGATTGACTTGATATGACTTGATGGACTTTGATGGTTGAGTGTGGAACACTCAAAATGTTTAAAGTTAATTAATTTGACTTTTTGAAAGTTAAATAAATGGTAAATCATATATTTATTTTTGGAAAATATATAAACAAATGATTTACACTTTTTTGTATTAACTTAACACATTTTCTCTCTCTCTTTCCTCCTTCTTCCTCTCACGCCCAAACACCATTTTTGTTCACTGGTTTGCTTCAAACCCGTGAGCAGTAAGTTGGCTTGGGAGTTGATTTTGTGGCAAAATCAAGAAGAGCTAGCACTCTGATACACATGCGAAGGTGATAGGGTACTTTACCCATAAGCCAGGAACCATTTGATTCAAGCTTGGAGCTCAAAATCATCAACCAAAACTGAAATTTATGGACAGTGGATTGCTACCTTGGGCGCCACTTTGGAGGAGCAAAATCAATTTGTTTTGTTACTGTATCGTCTCAACAAATCGATGTGAGTATTCCGCTATCTCTGTTGATGTATTCACAATTATTTTCATGCTTATATTGATCTTGGGACCCTAATAGAAACCAACAATGGCATCAAGAGCCTAGGTTTGAGCATGAAAATATTTAGGGCTTAAAATTGGGTAAACTTGTGTTGAGCATGATTTGAATGAATTGGATGTTTGAGTATGCTTATAACATGTTTAAATGAAGGTTGATTAGATCAATTTCATGAAAATGATTTGGAACAAATTTTCCCCAATAAACCTTCCTTGGCCGAATGTGATGAGCCCTAATTGGTCTTGGATTTTTAATTTTTGGACATTGGATGTGTTGGAAATCATTCGGGATGTGGATTTAATGTTGATTTTGTAATTAATTGGATTAAATTCAAATCGGATAAAATACACTCCCTTGGCCGAGACTTAATGAAGCATGAATGGGTTTGATTTTTGTCAAAATATGTTGGACATGTGATGATAATGATTAGCATGATTAATTGGACAAATTTGATGCTTTGGAAATATTAATTTGCATGATTAATCATAAGATACACTTTAGGTTAATTAAATAAGAAATTGGATTTTATGAATTTAATTAATTGGGCCTTAAATTGGATTTGGGCTTTTAAAGTTGTTAATGGGCTTATTGGGCTTTGTTGTACAAATTTGGGTTTAGGCAAATTGGATTGGATCCAATTGGGCCCAAAACCGCATCCATAAAACCCAAATGCGACTTGATGAACCTTTAAAGTTTAATTGGGCCTAAATTGATTTCTCGGCTTATGGGGTAACTCCTTGATTGGGCTTTGGTTGCCGAAGCCCATGCCTTAAAGAAATTAATTAAAAGCTCATTGGACTTGAATTAAATTGACGTTGGAGGCTTTGAGACCTGTGACGATTAAATTTGGAATTTAAGTCGTAAAAGGTTTATTAATAAAGTGTAATATTTAATTTGGAATTAAATAATGAATTAGTATTAAATACATATTAAATTGGATTTAATGATGTAGTTTAATCTAATTCAAGAATTCGTACTTTGAGTACTTATTCGCAAAACGAGTTTGGCTCGATCAAAATCAAATCGTTGTTTGAACATTGGATGATCACTAATTATCAGATTAATTAATTTGATTAGATTGATTGATAACATGCTTGTGTGAATACATGGTTGTGATGAATGAATGATGTATATCAAATGGATATTAGTCGGGTGGGGCAATTTTGGAAATTATTGTAATAAATTTGATTTATTAAAATTGGACCTGCGTGTCCAGCCTTATCAACTCCATATTCTTTGTATTCTCTTCTCACCTATTCCCCTCAATGTTAATGAGGTTTCTTTAGAAGTGTAGTGTAACGGGTAGAAGTAATACAAGTGCTAGCTTGAGAGTGAAAGGGAGAGATTTGATCTAGGATCAATGTGTTAAGTATCCATCCGATATCATTATTATTTATTTTCATACTCGCTTTATTATGTGTTTAGAATGCATGTTAAGGGTGTATGATGATGAGACCTAACAAAGATAATTATTGGTTGCCAATTACGCGAAAAACCCTCAAATAAATATTAAGCGATTTTTCCTTCCATTGAGTGATTCTTACTCAAGATCCAAAATTGGCATGGTTTGTTGGCCAAAGTCAAGGCCTTTGTCAATTGTGGATGTGTTTGAATCATGAGAGTTTTGTACCATATCGGTGTCTTGTCCAAGTTGTGATTTGTTGGCCAAAGTCAAGATCACTTCTTGTCCATAGACATTGATTACGAAACTTTCCATGTCAATGGGTCGCGCTTAACTGGAATCATTAAGCTTGTTGTGCCAAAGCCAAGACTTAGTTGATTCAGAGGAAAAAGGTTAGGAAATACATTGGATGTATTGACATATATATTGTATATATGTTTCGGACTTGGACGTCCACCTACCGGATCTAGGAATTGGATAAGATCCAATTGATCTTCGAGATCTACCTAGTTAAATATCATACAGCTTGTTGGCCAAAGTCAAAGTTGTGCGTTATTTAACGGGATCTAGCCCACTAGGAAACTGGGTTTCCCGAGTACTCGACAGAGGGTTAGAGGCTCGCCGAAAAATAGTGGGAGGCTAGTATTGAATTTATAATTTCATTCAGATACTTAGCTTTACGCGCTTTCAAATTATTTCGTCAAAAATTATATTATTAGTTGGACTAATATAATGTTATTTTTCTTGTAACAGTTAGACTGTACCCAAAATATCGTTGACTAGATAGTTGGACTATCGTAGTCAAGATGACTGGAAAAGGAAATGTCCGAGACATAATCATGGGAGAGAATGTCTTTAAGGGCACAAACTTTGCAGATTGGGAGATGAATCTAAGGATAGTCCTTGTAGCTGAGAGGTTGTTGTACACCATAAATACACATCTTGGGCCTAAACCCACACCTGATTAGACACTTGAGCTGGAGCTTTGGAAGACTCACAGCGATGATTGTGATACTGCTCAGTCCATTATGCTTGCTTCAATGACTCAGCATTTCCGTTGCCAAAATAGGGACTTGGATCCTTATAACATGATGGCGAGATTGCAAGATCTGCATCGCTCTAACAGAAGGATGCAGAGGTACGAGTTAGTGAAGAGGCTCTTTCGCTCACGCATGTCAGAAGGCATGTCTGTTGAGTCCCATGTGGCGCAGATGATTGCTGATATCGATGAGCTAGCTACTATGGGGATAGTCTTTGAGGCTGAGATTACTATAGACATGGTCTTGCAATCTCTCCCCGATTCATGGAGACAGTTCATCATAAAATATAATTTGATGAACACTGACGATACTCTCGGAGAGTTATTATCTACTCTCAAGGAAGCTGAGAAGGAGCTTCTCAAAGGAAACAAGCGCGAGGCGCACTTTGCTTCGACATCTCAGAAACCGAGGGCTGGGCCCAAGGCAACTGGAGGTGTGAAGAAGAAGAAGCATAAAGGAAAGGGCAAGGCCAAATGGTCAAAGGCTTCTGGGAAGCCAAAGGACAAATCTCAGGATGTTTGCCTCCATTGCGGCAAGCGGGGTCACTGGAAGCGTGACTGCCGCGAATACAAGGCACTCTAGAAAGAGACAAAGGCGGGCAAGGCACCGGCCTCAGGTATGTTTGTTATTGAAATAAACATGACTACTTCTAGTTTTAAAAATTGGATTTTTGATTCTGGTTGTGGTACTCATATATGTACTGATGTGCAGGATCTGCGGATTAGTAGGAGACTGGCTTCAGGGGAGATTGATCTGCGTGTTGGAAACGGGACACCTGTTGCTGTTTTGGCCGTGGGCACTTTTGTTTTGGAACTGCCATTGGGGCATGTACTTGAACTTAATGATTGTTATTATGTACCTAGTTTGACTAGGAATATTATTTCTGTATCTATGTTAACCCAATGTCGGTATACATTTGTATTTCGAAACACTGGGTGTTACTTATATAAAAATGATGTAGAAATTTGCACTGCTGCTGCAAATAATGGTCTTTATATTTTGAATATAAATTTATCTCCAACATATAATATAACAAACAAAAGGCTCAAAATGAGTAAAAAAGATGAAACTTACATGTGGCACTGTCGTCTGGGACACATAAACAAGACTCGCATATCCACACTTTCGAAGTGTGGGTACTTGGACGGATTTGATCCAAATTCATATGACGTCTGTGAATCTTGCTTATTAGGCAAAATGCCTAAATCACCTTTTAGCGGTAATGGTGAACGTACCACCGAACTGTTAGCCCTCGTTCATAGTGACGTATGTGGGCCCATGTCTAGCTAGGCTAGAGGTGGATATGAATACTTCGTAACCTTTATGGATGATGCATCACGTTATGGTTATGTGTATCTTATGAAACACAAGTCGGAAACTTTTGAGAAATTCAAAGAGTTTCGACACGAAGTTGAAAAATAGACAGGCAAGTGTATAAAAACATTACGGTCGGACCGTGGTGGTGAATATTTAAGCAATGAGTTTCTAGATTACTTGAAAGAATATGGTATTCTTTCACAGTGGACTCCTCCTGGAACACCGCAATTAAACGGTGTGTCCGAACGGAGAAACCGAACTTTGTTGGATATGGTTAGGTCTATGATGAGTCGCACTGAGCTACCTATTTCCTTTTGGGGATATGCATTACACAGTGCAATTCTTATTTTGAATAAGGTTCCATCAAAGTCTGTTCAACAGACACCATATGAGATATGGACAGGAAAGAAACCGGGTTTCTCATTCCTGAAGATTTAGGGATGCTGGGCATACGTCAAACGTTTCGAAGGTACCAAACTTGAACCCAAATCGGATAAATGCCTATTCGTAGGATATCCTAGGGAAACCAAAGGATAGTACTTCTATCACCCATGAGAGAACAAAGTATTTGTTGCTCTACATGCGGTTTTCCTTGAGAGGGAATTCCTAAATGCAGTGGGAGAGTGGGAGGAAAGTAGAACTCGATGAAAATCGGAGTATACTGTTCCTGGCATTGAATCCTCAACGGAACATGAACGGTCCATCCGGGATGAGACTGTACCACCATCTTCTCTTACACAAGGACCGCGTAGGTCGGAGAGAGTCAGGAAACAACCTGAGAGGTATGGGTTTCTGATCTCACCTCATGTAGATATTAATCTTATTGAGGATAATGAACCGGCTACGTATGAGGAAGTGATAAAAGATATCGATTCCACTTTATGGCAAGAGGCCATGAAGTCCGAAATGGATTCCATGTACACCAACCAAGTTTGGACATTGGTTGATGCACCAGAAGGCGTAAAGCCTATTGGATGCAAATGGGTCTTCAAGAAGAAGACCGACATGGATGGCAACGTACAAACGTACAAAGCTAGGCTTGTAGCGAAGGGGTATCGTCAACGACATGATGTCGATTACGACGAAACTTTCTCACCCGTTGCCATGATTAAATCCATTCGGATAATACTTGTTATAGCTGCATATTTCGATTACGAGATATGGCAGATGGACGTTAAAACCGCTTTCCTTAACGGAAACCTTTTGGAGGATGTTTATATGCAACAGCCTGACGGTTTTATCGTGCCTAGACTTGCAGAAATCATAAAAGAATATGATTTTATTCAAAACGAAGATGATCCTTGTGTATACAAGAAGGTTAGTGAGAGAGCACTGACTTTTATTGTCCTTTATTTTGACGATGTATTGCTAATAGGCAATGACATTCCCATGTTAACGTCAGTGAAAGCTTGGTTTTCATTGAAATTCTCCATGAAAGATCTGGGAGAAGCAGCCTTTATTTTGGGAATAAAGATCTACCGGGATAGATCTAGAAAGCTGCTTGGACTCTCTCAGAGCACGTACATTGACAAAGTATTGAAGAGATTCAACATGGATCAGTCCAAAAGAGGACTGTTGCCAATGTCACATGGTGTCTATCTATCTAAGGACATGTGTCCTAAAACTCAAGATGAGACAGACAACATGAGTCGGATACAGTTCGCCTCGGCAGTCGGATCGATCATGTATGCCATGATATGTACGCGACCTGATGTTTCCTATGCTTTGAGCATGTGTAGTCGCTATCAGCCGATCCAGGTGAAGGTCACTGGATTGCAGTTAAGAATATCCTTAAGTATCTCAGACGAACTAAGGATGTTTTCTTAATCTATGGAGATGGAGAACTTGAGGTATCTGGGTATACCAATGCAAGTTTCCAAACCGACAAAGACGACTGTAAGTCACAATCTGGGTACATTTTTTATCTGAATAATGGAGCAGTGAGCTGGAAATCTTCCAAGCAATAGACTGTTGCTGATTCAATAACAGAAGCGGAGTACATTGCTGCAGCTGAAGCAGCAAAGGAAGCAGTTTTGATCCAGAAATTCCTAATTGGATTAGGAGTAGTTCCATTAGCAGTTGAGCCCGTTCCATTGCATTGTGATAATAACTGGGCTATAGCACAGGCTAAGGAACCGCGGTCTCATCAACGGTCCAAGCATGTTCTTCGACGTTTCCATCTGATACGTGAGATCATACATCGTGGCTATGTGAAGGTCGAGAAGGTCGCATCAGATGACAACATGGCAGATCCGCTGAGGAAAGCAATTCCTCAGCAAAAGTTTGAGCGACATGTACATAGTTCAGGTATTAGATGTTTGAGTGACTGGCTATAGGCCAAGTAGGAGATTGTTGGACAGTTATGACCCATAGCATCACTGTTTTTAAAAGATATTTTGTTTTTGTACAAAATTAACTATGTAGTAATGAAATTGCCTTTACCATTTAGTAATTTATTTACTTTTATATTCAATTGGAAAAAGTCCATATGATTAGTTCCGGATTGAGATGATATGAGACAGTATCAATCCATAAAGGTTTAATCATTAAATATCCCTAGTCCTAGTATTATCGAGACTAGACATCGATAATACGACATAGACTAGTATTGCACTTGTGTCGTTGTGAGGGTATAACGGCATAGTTCTCATATGTTTAAGTATTGGATACTTATGCAAGTGCGATAGGAGGTTGTGTTTTACCGATGGTACGGAAAATAGCTTCACTCTAGATTGACCCCACGAAATCCCATTGGTAGTATGTATATGTGTCTATGGGAGTCCGCATTAGGGTAGGTGTATTTGGTCTTAACCTGAGACTTGCATCGCTAGTACTTGCGACAATCGATAAACTTTGGTTTTGGTCGTCCAGGGCTTTAACAGGTTCTATGTATGCCTCTGCTGGGTTTATTGAGAATCGTAGTGTATTGGGTGTGATGTCGAGATGGAAGTATCACTCCAGATATTTGGAGATGATGATCGCGTAGGGATACAGAACTTGTTCTCTATAAAGGTTACAACCGTCGGGATAATATGACAAGGTCAGAATTATCCGATTCAAAGAGACTAGTTGCTTGATATCCGATATGTGCTTCGTACGGGGCAGACACTATTCCAGCCACAGGCCTTGCACGATATCATCCGATACTGGATCGCAATACACAATACTTTGTATACTACGCCTGAAATAGATCCTTTTATTCCTATAAGGATATTTTTGGAGAATTGGGTAGGCATGGCACTTTGCTAGAAGCCAACCTTGTCTTGTAAATCGGTAAAACGTAGTACTTGGTACGTACGTATTCGGATAGTCCGACGACCGTATTTACTGCCAACATATTCGGGGATCTCATGGGTCGCTTCCCAATGATTCACTGATGACGTATGGCTCGCGCTTAATTAATCTGGGATTAATTAGATGAGAGAGAGAATTAATCTGGGATTAATTACAGAGATATTTTATCTAGGATAAAATATCATCTAAAGAGAGAGAACGATTAATTTAGAATTAATCGGGTAAATTAATATATTCGATATATTAAACGAAATTAGATTTCGACGCGGAATTAAAATTGGATTTTAATTCGGGCGAACGAATTGATTTAGAATTAATTCGTTAGCGACGTGAATAGTGATTTCGCTAGGCGTAATCATTTAATTATGACGCAACGGAATAATTCACTAATTAGGAATTAGCGAACTCGAGCCCGAGTGTGATTGCGAGCGCATTCGCATTCGCATTTCGAATTTGAGTGTGGCACGCAAGTCACATCAAGCGTCAAATCATTAGTCGCATCAAGTGTCAAATCGCTAGTCACTTCAAGCGTCAAATCACTTGTCACTTTAGTGATGTGACTTGACAACTTGATTGACTTGATATGACTTGATGGACTTTGATGGTTGAGTGTGGAACACTCAAAATGTTTAAAGTTAATTAATTTGACTTTTTGAAAGTTAAATAAATGGTAAATCATATATTTATTTTTGGAAAATATATAAACAAATGATTTACACTTTTTTGTATTAACTTAACACATTTTCTCTCTCTCTTTCCTCTTTCTTCCTCTCACGCCCAAACACCATTTTTGCTCACTGGTTTGCTTCAAAACCGTGAGCAGTAAGTTGATTTGGGAGTTGATTTTGTGGAAAAATCAAGAAGAGCTAGCACACCGATACACATACGAAGGTGATAGGGAACTTAACCCATAAGCCGGGAACCGTTTGATTCAAGCTTGGAGCTCAAAATCATCAACCAAAATTGAAATTTTTGGACAATGGACTGCTACCTTGGGCGCCACTTTGGAGGAGCAAAATCAATTTGTTTTGTTGTCGTATCGTCTCAACAAATCGATGTGAGTATTCCGCTATCTCCGTTGATGTATTCAAAATTATTTTCATGCTTATATTGATCTTGGCACCCTAATAGAAACCAACACCGAAAACGTAAGTACCTCGTACTACGTTTTACCGATTTACAAGATAAGGTTGGCTTATAGCAAAGCGCCATGCCTACCCAATTCTCCAGAAATATCCTTACAGGAATTAAAGATCTATATCAGGCATAGTATATGTAGTATTGCGTATGTAGATCTAGTATCGGACTATCACGTGCTAGGCCGGGGCTGGAGCTGTGTCTGCCCCGTACGAAGCACATGTCGGATGTATGGTAACTAGTCTCTATATCGGATATACATGACCTAGTCATAATATCCCGATGACTGCAGTATTTAAGAGCACAAGTACCGTATCCTACGTGACATCATCTCCACTATGACTGGAGTGATACTTCCATCTTGACATCACACCCGAAACACTACGATTCTCAATATACCCAGCATAGGCGTACACAGAACCTGTTAAAGCCCTGGACGATCGCAACCAAAGTATATTGATTGTCGCAAGTATTAGCGGTGCAAGTCTCAGGTTAAGACCAAATACACCTACCCTGATTTCGGACTTCCATAGACACATAGTCATACTATACTACCAATGGAATTCCGATGGGGTCTATCCAGAGCGAAGCTGTTTTCCGTACCATCGGTAAAATACAACCTCCTATTACACTTGCATGAGTATCCTATACCCAAATATATGAGAACTATGCGGTTATGCCCTCACAATGCGCACAAGTGCTATACTAGTCTTTTACGTATTTATCGATGTCCAATCTCGATAATACTCTGACTAGGGATATTTAATGATTTATCCTTCGTGGACTGATACTGTCTCATATCATTCTCAATCCAGGAACAAATCATAAGGACCTCTCATCATTTATACATCTAGGTGATCTAATCACAAATGATAAGAGTGCAATCTCCTTTGTCACATAGCTAATTTATACAACAACACCATGATCTGTACAAATAGTGACGCTATGGGTCATAATTATCCAACAACATCCCCAGTCCGGGAGATGCTACCGGCAGGGGATAGGTTATACTATCCCTTTAAGTCTCTAACTTCTGATAATTGCTATTCTTATCTCACATATATATTAACTCATATATAGGTCCATAGCCTAACTCTTTAACCATGTATGCATAATATTCTTAATACTAAGTACTCTAATTAAATACACATTTCAACACTGGCAATAACTTCTATAATGTAATATACATGTGACCATTATTGTATAACACATATGCTACATGACATTCTCTGACTCTGACTGAACTGAACTTAATCTCTGACTTGAATTGGTGGACCAACTCCCTAGTGACTGCCATTAGTATCCATCCTCTCGAGCTTGTCCTTCAAGAACTTGCAAAACAAAACACTAGGAGTGGGGGGTTAGATCGTTTGAACGATCTAAGTGATTGGACGATTTAAAATGAAAACTGAAATACTATTATAGAAATGTTCGGTTCTAAAATCAAAATTCAAGAAATAGCTTTCTATGAAAACTCTGAATTCTTTTCTAAAAAATCTCGTCTGAAATCTCTTTGTAAAACTTATCTTCTCTGAATGTCTCTTATAAAACTGTTGTTTCCTGAAAACTTTCATTTCTAGAAACCTTTTCTGAAATCTGTATCTGAAACTATTTCTAAAATCTGTATTTGAAAACTATTTCTGAAAATTGGTCTCTGTCTCTGAAAACCTGACGCATGGGGGCGTTACGTATCACTGTCCCCCATACTCCTAACTGGAGCCATGAGTGAAAATCCATGACTTTTGGGTGTTACGTATCACCGCCCCCCAAAACATGCCACTCTTGTCCCTGAAACTAGTGGTCTTGGGGCGTTACGTATCGTCGTCCCCCAAGCCATTATAGTATAACTGGGGGTGCGGATCTATGCTACCCTCCAAGCTCTGAAACTATGATCTAAGGGCATATGTCATCTCTAGTCCTGAACTAGGATCTGACTGTTGGGGTTGGTGCTCAGAGCGTCAATCCAGACCGTATTTATGTCTGATTCATGAATACGAACAATCCACTTTTTCTATAATATTACTTTCTTAGTGGTTGCACCTGTTGTTTTTATATACGTATTTGATCTATTACTATTAAATTGAAACTAAATCTGATTTAGTGATATGTATATATTAGACAAAGACCTGATAGTTTGTAATTGACATTGGAAGTGTCACTACTAGAAATATATTATCAAATAAAGTTCATGGTCAAGATTTACTAACACTGGTCAGTTAGTTAAATCTGTTAAGGCCAGTACATTTCATCTATCGAGACATGGTCCGATGGTTCCCAATGAACCAAGAGTCTTGGGAGACTCGTATAGATGTGTAGGTGTTTATAGGGATAAACATTGAACGACTCACCGAAGATTCTTAATGGATAGTACACTAACATCAATAATAATCTTCTCGGGTTGAGTAGCATAAAGGTCTTTCGACTTGAGATACCACTGTGGATGTATGAGACATTCTCCAAACTTAGATGAAAGTAACGTCACCGATCTATTTAGATTAGACCTTCGCCTGTTCGTTGGATGTGGACCGATCCTCATGATATCATGTGTGTGTCAAGATAGGATCCGTCAGTTCTGTGTACAGAGCATAGATAGTCCATATATGATTAGCAATCTATTAAATCTATGACCATAGTATACTTCGGAAGTGAGTTCCGAATGTTATTTAGAGATTGCTAATAGATACATCGATGAGATTATACTTATAAAGATTTGACGTTTATATCTATATCTCTGGGATAATCTGGATACCTGTGACGGAGGGATTTATGTATGCAATGACCTCGACCTGTATGATTCAGCGAGTTTATCCATGGTCGTCATAATTTACGGGTGGGTAAATTATGGACATGAAATTGGATTTCGTGAGGGATATGCCTGAATCTAGAGAGTCTCACTAGTGAAATCTACTAGTAGATGACTAGGGCAACTTTTATAAATAATACTGATTATTTATAAGTCGTTTAAAGGTTAAACGAAAAATATGCAAAGGAACTTAATGGTCATTTCCTAATTAATGTGTATTTGTATTTAATGAAAGATTTCATTAAATACATATTAATTGAATGTCAATTACGATATTTGACATATATCATCAATATATATGTATTTGGATATTTAAAGTAAATATAATACATATATTTAAAATATTTGTATTTAAATAATTATTTAATTATTAAAAAATTAAAAAATAAGTATCTTAAGTTATGATAAATTTAGGACATGAATTTAGTTGCTTTATTTGACTTGTTGTAAATCATTAAATGGTGTAATGATCAAATACGCAACTTGATTAAAGCTTTACTGAAATAATATATATATATATATATATATATTTATTTATTTTATACACTTAAATTTCAGCCAAGGCTATTTTTGGAGAGTATAAATTATTTTATTTCATTTTCATTCATTTAGGTTAAGCCACCAAATATTACAAAGTGAGTTTTGAGAGAAAAAATTTGGAGATCAAAAGAAAAGCTTGAAAAACTTGGATTTTTTTTTAAGTTTTTCTTAAACTTTTTCATTTAGAAAATTATTTCTATGATACTAGGCTACAACATGTGTTGCTTAGTTTCTTATATACTCTTTCAGTTTATAATTTGTTGGTTGGAAACTTGTTTGAAAGATTCTTGCATGCTTGTTTTGTAAAGTAATCTTGAAATGGTTTCAATGGCTTATTTTTGATTATTTGATAATCATGTTGCCATTCTAGAGTTGCTAAGCCACTCATTGATGACCTAGAATTGTTCTTGAGTTGTTTCATGATGGTGAGACTTGTTTGGTGTGGTTTAGATTGAATTAAAGTGATGTATTTAATTGTTTTGGTAAGATTTATCAATTTGAAGAAATTGTAAAATTAGGGTTCTTAACCCTTTTCAAATTTAGGGCTTTTCATGTTTTGAACATAAATGGACCAAATTATAAAAATTGAAAAATTTAGGGCTGTTTCGGTAATTAGTAAAAATTTAGGGTTTTTGTTGTAATCTGATTTTGATATGTTGGAAATCATTTTCGAAATGATTTAGAATCATCTAAAATTATATTTGACAATTTAAGGACTAAAATGGTCAATTTGCAAAGTATTAGGGTAATTCGATAATTACCAAGAAATTTAATTTCTAGTGTAAATTTTCATAATTTGATAATTGGTTAATTGAATAAATAATTTTATTTAATTGATCCAAGAAAAATTTTGAAATCGGAAAATTATTGATTTTCCACGTTCCGCTGCGTTACCCGTACTACCCCTTAAAAAAACCTACAAAATGGTATCAGAGCTAGTCTGATTATGGACACCTGATATGATTATGCCTTTTAAATTAAATGTTAATTTAATTTTTACTTTATGCATGCATATGTTTATTTAATTTGATTAAATAAAGTAAAAGCATCTTTTGCAGAAAATCCCTAATTAATAAGGTTTTAAAGTAACTAGTATATAGATACTTATTTTCTTAGTTTGCCTTGTCAATACAGTTTATGGATATCTATTCTATGACTATATCTGAGAACTTGCCAAAGCAGTGAGGGTGTAGCCGATAGAAATTTATTTATGCTGATACTAGATAAATTCAAGCGAAAGCGGAATCCTGAACGTGCCAAAGCTGTCAGGGTTACGCAAGTAGCTTGAGTTTATCATTGATGATTTATAACCTTGGTATACCTCCTTGTGAACGTGCCAAAGCTGTCATAACGAGCAATGATCAGAACCAAAATCTGAGTCACAATGAGTATGGTTGACAATAAGTTGTCTACCTGTGAATATAGGTAGGCGAGAATGTGCCAAAACAATAAGTCGAAATATATTCATGGGATCCACTTCCCATTATGGAATTCAATTTAATTATTGAATTCTCATTTTCCGTTGGGGATTACGATATTAGGTAAAATAGTGTGAGACACTACTAAGTTTAAAATATTCCATAACTTAAGAGTGTGTAATATTATGAAAATTTATGTCTTTTTGTTTCCTTTATTCTATAGTAGATAGAATTAAATTTTTAATCTACTCCTTACATATTTTAATATGTTGTTTCTGACTTGACTTATTGTTGTACTTTTCTAGAATAGGTGCTAGATGCTATTAGACTAGGATATTGATAGATTAGTCTGAAACCATCAGAAACGGTTGTTCTGATTTTCTTGAAAAATCAAGATGGTTAGTGATTTAGGTACTAAGTCATAATAGATAATCTAGATAGATAACCGTTTTAGGATATTATTCTGTATAGAGAATAGTTTTTTGTGCAGTAAGAATTGACACGAATCAGTTCATGTCTCGAGATTCTTGACTGCATTTTATGTATTTGTTTATCTGATAATGATGTTTCTTAGTTTTAGTTACCTTTTGAGGTAATGTGTCTGACACAGTTTGCTAATCAATTATTTACAATTGTTGTGAATAATTGAAAGCAAATTATAAAGCTAAAGATATGAGATATGTATAGTTATGTATAAAAAATATCGATTTTCACAATACGACAACTATAGATATTGGATATCAGATCTCCCATCTAGTCATTTAAAATTTTATTTAATGATTATTTTGATATTTGATATCAGAACTTGCGACTATTAGATAGTGACTTGTTCTTTATAAACAGTTGTTATACATATTTTAATACAATTACTAGTCTCATTATCGTAGAGATAAATATTAAGAAAATATTCGGTAAAGTAAATAATTTAGAACAGTGCTTTCTAAGATTTCATCACTTAAGTATTAGATGCTTATTTCGTATGGTAAATGATGGTCTGATATGAGATCACACCACATAACCTTATCCATTTAATGAATATTGTATTCGGGAATGTGATTAAATCTCATTTAACCAAAAAGTGTCATTGGAGTATAAGATTTATTTGACTGATACATTAGATGTAAATAATAATTGCTTAAGATAGTTTTCTTTACTTCATAACTTAGTTGATGAATTGCATTACTTAGTTATGTGTTTCTGAAGAAACATATATTAAACGTCTTGAAAGATTCAAGAACTTTCAATCTGTTCTGATGAAACGCAGATGGAACATCTTTGACTAGTTCAAAGATATTAGATCTGAAATTTTGAAAACTTTTCCTTAAATTCATAACATATCTTTGAACTGTTTAAAGATCTTTGATATGATCAAATGTATGAATTTATAGCAATTAGTTCTTAGATTATTTAGTGAATATGATTCTTACTCAACATAATTCTTTCATGATTCCATCTTGATGGAATTGGCCAGTATGAGTAATCAAATCTTATATGATTTGATTCGTTTTGATATTGAGTGTTGCCGAATTAATTTCAATATTCTTGGAGATATGCTCCCGTAACACTAATTCATCATTTTAATTAATGTTCTATTAGTTTCTACAGTTACGTATATGATATGTATAAGTAGAAAATTCGAATCTTGAAAGTTTGAGATTTGAATCTTTCTTTTATATAATGGTTATCAATTGAAAGGTCTTGCACCTTGGAGGTACAAAAGTTTATTATTCATTATATTTTATAGAATATTGTATTCTATTTGATAGAATATCTTTCCTACAATCCTAAGTAATAAAATTATTTTATTACTTGGTGTGTAACATCTGATGTTAACCATTGTAGAAAGGACCTGACTTATTGAAGTCAAATGTGAGAATGATAAACTATAATTGGAACTACATAATTAATAAGATGAAACGAACCTTAGACATCTTCTGTATAAGTACAATAACATGTTAGAATCATTTACGAGTATTTGATTCTTAATGGTTCTATTGTTTTCTTATTGTAGAAAATTATCCTATAACTTATAGTGGGAGCGATATTTGATATCGATTTCGGAAATTACCATTGAACCATAGATCTAAGATTGTTCGTAGCTTATTACGTTCAAGTTTTGAAATTGATTTAAGCTTTCATTATGAATAGTTCATAAATTGTGCTAATGGTTTGTGCAGCAAAAATAATGTGAGCTAACTAAAGGTTCGACCTTTACCGTATGACAGTGAGAAAGGTTATACTCAGCAATCTATTGTAGATTTTGAGAAAACTTGTCTCTAGTCGTACTGATTGAATAATTTAAGATCTTTTGGTTAATGTTGATATTAAATTGTGTACTTTAGCTAATGAATACAAAGTGGCGTTTTTGAATGGCTTCTTCGGATAAGAGATCAGTTGTGATTTCTTTGTTGAAGAGTACATTCTGGAATGGCCATAGAGTTTGCGTTCTGTTAAGATTACAGTTTGGCATATTAGCTTATAGAGCCTATTGTAGACTCGGGTGAGCCTTCCGAAAATTCGTGTTCTCTAATTTTGATATCAGTCAGATTGTCTGATTTTATCAAAGTATAGAGAGTAAATTTGTGATAAAAGGGTTAGTGGGAGCGTACAAATTTCTTTCTAGTGTTATATATCCTAACGACATTATCATTATTATGGTAATAATGAGATGTTTGTGAGGTAAAATTTTTACTTAAGTCTTCTTTACTCTGTGAAAGCAGTGGGAGTAGTCTCTGTTATATTTGATATAAAGTTTTATATAAGATATAAAACTAAGAGATTTGTGAAATACCCCTATTATTCGTGCATTAGATATTTCTAATAAATGACACAACAAGACTATTTGTATGACACTTAATATAACTGTTTGATAGTTAGTGTGTGTCTTATATATAGTATTCATCTTTCGTAAAGGATGATTCCTTTTTTTGAAAGAGATATTGATCAGAATGTCTAATCAAGCTTATGTATCATATGTGTAACGACCCCAATTATTTAGTTCACGTTTTAAAATTTTTCCTTTTCCCGAGTTAGTAGAAAAATTTCTGAATTATTAGAAATAATAGATACTTACCCTTGTCAAGCCCACATTTCCTTCTTTTATTATTTAAGCCATCAAGAAATAAAAGAATGAGTGATGAAAGAAAGAAGAAAAGAAGACCAAGCCCAATTATTAGGAAGTTTCTATATTTTTCTAAAGAATTAATAGACATTAGAAATTAAAAAAAAAGGATAAAAAAAGAAGGAACATTTCTTCTTCTCCTTCGGTTCCAGACGTGAGAGAGATAAGGAGTTTTCAAATTTTCCTTTGACAACAATTGAAGTTAATCAAGTTATCCACTCTCGATAATCTCCAAGGAAGGAAGAAAATGGGGAATTTGAAGCATTTGAGGAAGAAAAGAGGTTGAATTGAGGTAAAATAATCCTTAACCCAAATTATAATAATTTAAATGTTGATGACTAGATGATTGGAGTGTGTTATTGAGTTAATGAGGATGAAGTTTAGATGGTTAATGATGAGGGAATGGATGATTTGGGTAACTTTAGATTGTTTTTTAGTTTGTGGGTTTTGTAGAATGATGAAGATCGATGATTATTGATGTTAGAAGTGTGTTAGAATGATAAATTGGATGATATATCTATTTGGGGATATATTGTAGAAGTATAATTTGATTTGAGGACTGATCAAATGAGAGGTAGAATCTGCCAAGATTTTTGACGGCTCGTCATGACGAGTGACTAGTTCTGCTTCGCGACGTGACGACCTGAAGCTGGAAAAAGTTTTGGGTGTTGCAACGTGTAATCAAAAGTCTAGATTTCTGTTTTACTTTTCATATGAAGATTAGGAATGTTCTATTGGGATAATCTAATTAAGTTAAGGAATTTTATGTAATTATGGACCGTATTTTATAACTGTTAATTCTAACCCCGTATGTCCTTTATAGATACTCTTCATGAACCGCGCTCCGCCCCAGCAACGTAAAAGAAACCTAGCCAGACTTCAATCTGTGAGTGGCGATTTATTTTCTTGTAAATTGATTTTATAATTATTTGTTTTAGATTAAGATTTATTTCAAAAACTTACTCTTAAAATTTTTAGGGCATTAGCCTTGTTTACTTTTCAAATACATGTTACTTGAGTTTTGAATTATGTTTTAAAAGTTTGTCAGTAGTATTTATATGTTTTCGGGGCATGAGAGAAAAACTTACCCTAGTATGCATCTTTATACAAATGTAATTTACGGACAGAGACCGTGTGAACACGTAGAGCAGGGCTAGGGGGATGGCGATACGTAACGCTCCTAGACCCTAGTTTCAAAGCTTGGATGGTAGCATAGATCCGCACCCCAGTTCTAGTTTGTGGCTTGGGGGACGGCGATACGTACACCCCAAGACCACCAGTTTTAGAGACAATAGTGGCATACTTTGGGGGACAGCGATACGTAACGCCTCAAAGTCATGGATTTGTACTTCTAGCCTAGTTAGACACATGGGGGGATGGCGATATGTAACACCCCCATGGGTCCAGTTTTCTACAGTACTAGAGACATCGTTTTCAAAAGTTTTCGGAAAATGTTTTCAAGTAAAAGAAAAATATGAGTTTTAAGAAAGTTTTTCATAAGCATTGAGTATAATGGTTTCTTAAAATATTCTGATTTATTTTCATATTTTTGTAGCTCCACTCACTGAGATCCTTTGAACTCACCCCACCACTTCCCAGCTCTTTTGCAGGACACTCCTTTTTGGTGAGCCGTGTGCCATTTTGGAGACCCAGTTCGAGGACGAGTGTTACACTGCAGTCACTAATTATTGGGTCTATCACTCCAGAGCTATGATCATGTAGAATGTAGTCTTCTGTGGAGTTATTTTGTTGTATTATCATCATGATTGATGTTATTGACATATTGTAAATACTTTAGTCAGTGTATATATTTGCATGAGTTTCCTTTTATAATTTGCATTTAGATTGATTCGAGTTTACATACTTGCATGCATGACTTTATGGATGTTTCATTGTTTAGAGATACAAGAAAGTATTCTGGATTCATGAGTTAGATGATTTGGTGATAGTGGGATCTGTTGCCTGCCAATAACATTCCCGATCTATGGATGTTACAAAGATGGTATCAGATCGTGGTCTATGGAGTTAGTGACTGCAGTGAGGGAGTAACAATAGCTTGTATACGTGGTATACCCGGGGTAATACTATATATTAGTGGATGTTTACTCTAGTAACCTTGTCTCGAGTTATGTCTCATTTCGAATTATTTTAGAATTCCTTTACATGTAATTGACTGTTTTCTTTTCTTTCTTAATTTCTTAGATATCCATGCCACCCAAAAGAAGGACCAGAGTTAGGGGTAGACCCTGTTGGTTATTATCTAGGTCCCAAGATCAAACAAGACATGAAATACATGTGTGAACACATCAACGGAGGTAGCGGAATACTCACATCGATCGGTTGAGACGATTTGAAGACGAATGAAGCTCAAAATGCCCACTGTATTTGGCGCCACTGGTGGCAGTTCACTGTCCTCAATTTTCAGATTTTGAGCTGCGAAACGGAGCTCCAAGCCTCGTCTAACGGATCCCGGCTCATGGGCGAACCTCCCTACCACCTTAGCATGTCTCGTAGTGTGCTAGCACTTGCGGTTTTTGCCACAAAAACCCAACTCTTGCTTCCCTAATTCACGCTATTTTGGCTTCCAAAACCAGTGAGTATTTCTCACTTTGGGCGTGACTAGAAGGAGAGAATGAGAGAGAAGAAATTGTGTATTAGTTGGTTAAAGCATTTTCCAAAATGCCTTTATATATTTTCAAATAAAATATATTAAAAAACAATTACAATTGATTAATTAAAACAAAAGTAAATGCTTTTTCCCTCCAAACACTATTCCAACAACTCACATCACTATTCAATGTCACTTTATTAAAGTGATTTGATGTGTGTCTTTCACTCAATCCATCAATCAAATCAATCAATCAATCAATCACTCAAAGTGACTTTTTGATTTGACGTTTGATGTGACGATTGATTTGACGCTTGATGTGACTCGCGTCGCCGCACTCGAATTCGAAATACGAATGCGCTCGCAATCACACTCGGGCTCGGGTTTGCTAATTCTAAATTAACGATTTTTCCGTCGCGTCGTAATTAAATGATTACGCCTAGCGAATTCACTATTCACGTCGCTAACGAATTAATTCTAAATTAATTCGTTCGCCAGGATTAAAATCTAATTTTAATTCCGCGTCGAAATCTAAATTCGTTTAATATATCGAATATATTAATTCATCGATTAATTCCAAATTAATCATTATCTCTCTCTAGACGATATTTTATCCTAGATAAAATATCTCCGTAATTAATCCTAGATTAATTTTCTCTCTTTTCTATATAATCCCAGATTATTCAAGAGTGTGAGTTATGCGTCATCGGTGGATTATCGGGAAGCGACCCATGAGATCCCCAGATAAGTTGGCAGTAAATACGGTCGTCGGAGTATCCGAATCACGTACGTACCAAGTACTACGTTCTACCGATTTACGAGATAAGGTCGACTCAGAGCAAAGCACCAAGTCTACCCAATTCTCCGGACATATCCATTTAAGAATATTAAGATCTGTATCAAACGTAGTATACCAATGTATTGTGTGTATCGGCCCAGTATCGGATAGTCACGTACTAGGGCTGGGGCTGGATAAGTGTCTACCCCGTCCGAAGCACATATCGGATGTCTTGTAACATAGTCTCTATAATCGGATATTCATGACCTGGTCACAATATCCCGATTGGTTGCGCAACACTTAAGAGCACTAGTACCGTATCCTGCGTGACATCATATCCACTATGACTGAAGTGATACTTCCTTCTTGACATCACACCCAATACACTACGACTCTCTGATAAAAACAGAAGTGGTGTACGCAGAACCGGTTAAAGCCCTGTACCACCAAGACCAAAGTCTATCGATTATCGTAAGTATTAGCGATGTAAGTCTCAGGTTAAGACTATACACACCTACCTTGATTTCGGCCTCCCATAGACACATAGTCATAATACCAATGGGATTCCGAGGGGTCTATCCAGAGTGAAGCTGTTTCCCGTACCATCGGTGAAACACGACCTCCTATCGCACTTGCATAAGTATCCTATACTTATATATATGAGAACTATGTCGTTGTGCCCTCACAACGCACACAAGTGCAATACTAGCCTATTCCGCATTATCGATGTCCAGTCTCGATAATACTCCGGCTAGGGATATTTAATGATTAATCCTTCGGGGACTGATACTGTCTCATATCATTCTCAGTCCAGGAACTGATCATAGGGACCTCTTCATTTATATATCTATGGTGATCTAATCACAAATGATGAGAGTGCAATTTCCTTGTCACATAGTTAATTTGCTACAACACAATGATCTGTGCAAATAGTGACGCTATGGGTCATTTTGTCCAACAATCTCCCACTTGGCACATAGCCAGTCACTCAAGTGTCCCACACCCGAACTATGTACGGTTCGCTCAAATTGCTGTGGAAAGGTTTTCGTCAGCGGATTTGTTTGATTATCGTTTGACGCGATTTATACGATCATCACATCGCCACGATGTATGATCCGAACGAATCAGATGATATAGAAGTATATATCTGGATCGTCGATGAGACCTTTAATTCCTTAGCCTGTGCTGACGCCTAGCTCAGCTGCTAACAGAACTATATCTAATCCAATTAGATTTATTTTCGACCCAAAAGACTTCTATTGCTGCCTCAGCTGCAGCAATAATCCGCATTTGTTGTTTATTCGGCAACAGTTATCTTGCTTGGAAGATTTCCAGCTCACTGTCCCGTTATTCAAATTTTATAGTACCATAATATTTAATTGTTTGGAAACTTGCAGCAGCGGTGATCCCAGTCACTTCAAGTTCTCCTTCTCCATATTTAAGACAACATCTTTAGTCTCTCAGATACTAACAGATGTTCTTATCTTTAATCCAGTGACTATCACTTGGATTGACCTAATCGTGACTCCATATGCTCGAAGCGTATGAGACACCCTATCAAGTACATTTTAAATGTACAATTTCCCAGAGAGTGTTAACAACTCCAAATCTATCCCAGTAGATCTTTATTCCTTGAATAAAGGTTGTTACTCCCCAGAATTCTACGGAGAATTTCTATTGAAAGAATATCTATGAAAGCCAAGCTTTCACCAATTGCTATATGGGAATTTAACTGTCAGTGCGCTCTCCCACTAACCTCCTTATACACACAATAATTATTTCGTTTTGAGTCAAATCATAAACCATTATGATTATTTCAAACGACAGTTCCAAGAACCTTATGCTTGCTTCAATCCAAACATGGATCGAATAGCCCGCAAACCTCGTTTGTTGGTTATACAAAATCGTCAGAATGTTGTAAACATCCTCCAAAAGGTTTCCTTTTCAGGAAAGCGATTTTGAAATGAAATATGCAGTTATCTACAAGCATCTTCAAAATGGATTTACCATGGCAACAGGTAAAAGGTTGAACCGTTATTAACACAATGTTGATAACGATACCTTTCCGTCAAAAGCCCAGCTTTGTACGTTGGTATGTTGCCTTCCATGTATGTCTTCCTTGAAGACGTTTAATGCACCAATAGGCACAATGCCTTGTGGTACAACAACTAGTATCCAAAATAGTTGTTATACATGGGATCCATTCCGGACTCATGGCACTTTGCCATAACAGGGAGTCGATACCCTCCTCGTATCACTTCCTCAAAACGTAGTCGGATGGTACGACCTCCATAAGATTGACATCTTTATGGGGTGAGATCAGAAACCCATACCCTAGGTTGTTTTCTGACTCTATCCGATCTACAGTTTCTTGTGTATTTGAAGATTAATGGTATAGATTCATCATAGATGAACTATTTGTGTTCCATTAAGGACTTCGTGCCTTGAACAGTATTACTCCGATTTTCATCGAGTATCACTATCCTCCCACTGACCACTGCATATCGGTATTCCTCTCAGGAAAACCGCATGGTGAGCAACAATCACATTGTTCTCATGTGGGATTTACAAGTACTATACTTAAGGTTTCCCTTAGGATAACCTATATTGGCACTTATCCAATTTGGGTCTTTTAGTTTGGTATCATCCAAACGTTATGCCTGGCATACCCAAATTATCGGAATGAGAAACCCTGTTTCTTTCCTGTTCATATCATATATGATATCTGTCAAACAGATTTACATGGAACCTTATTCTAAATAAGTTTTGCACCGTTAATACATATCCTATTGAAGGAAACGGTAGCTCAGAGCGACTCGTGATAAACCTTATCATGTCCAACAAAATTTGGTTTTTGGTTCGGACACACCGTCTAACTGACGTGTCGCGGGAGGAGTCCTCATGTGAAAGAATACCATACTCTTTCATGTACGTATGAAACTTACTGCTTAAGTATTTTCCATTACGGTCTTATCGTGGCGGAATAATACTATAGCCGATATGTTTATATACTTCGTGTCGAAACTTCAAAGTTTTCCGATCTGTGTTCTTCAAAAGAAACACATAACCACAACGTGATGCCACATCCGTTAAGGTCACGAAATATTCATGTTCACATCTAGCCTAGCTAGATATGGGCCCACTTACTTCACTTCACCATGAATATGGCTAACAGATCTGTGGCCCTTTTACTATTACCAAGTAAATAGTATTTTAGGTATTTTACCTAATAAACTAGATTCGCAGACCTTATTTGAATAGCCAAATCAGTCCTAGTACCCACTCTTCAAAAGTGTGGATATACGAGTCTTGTTTAATTGTGTCCTAGACAACAATGCCACAAATAAGTCTCTATTGATCAAATCAATTTGAGCTATTTATTTGTCATTTTATATGTTTGAGATTTTATTTATTTTCAAAATATAAATTCTGTTATTTACATCTAATGTATTTATCTCAGTATCATCTTTATATAATGAAACACTTAGTGTTCTAGAATATAAGGTTTTATCCGCATCGGATTAAACACTGATATAGAGATAATGTTCTCTAGTCAAACTAGTTACATCATAACATTTCCTAATTTAAGTACTTACCCAAAGGGTAGTTCCTAAACTTAGGTATCTACGGTCGAAACAGCGACTTTCATCCCGTTTCCGATTCACAGAGAAATCTCGCTGGCTGAAGTCAGTATCCAGCTCATAGCGGATTCTGAACATCAATACATATATTTTATGTACCACACTAAGTATTTAAAATCCAATTTCAATACTAGAAGTGAACATAACTTTGACAAATATTTTTAAAGTTAGAGCCTCGCCCTTTCTTTAATTCCTTCGTGTCTTCCATATCCAAATGGTAGTCACTCTGGGATATGTCAATTATCTTTTCAATATTTCACAAACTTTGGCCAAGCCTTGGGTTTTAGAATATCGAAATGATGTGCACCTTGTGCAACTTGCCCAATTGCAAACTTTGACTTTAAAATAGATTTATTGTCAAGTATATTAAATTAAGCACTAAAGTCATCATCACATAAATCTTCCAAAGATTTTATGCTCTACTTATTTGCTTAATTATGGGCCTAGATATAAAAAGTTATTTTATCCAATAAAGTAACCTATTATTAATTCCCAATGAAAATTAAATCATTTAAATATTCAACTTTTCAAATCCTTTCTTGATTTTAATAGTCTAACTATTTAATCAATTTTAATAAAGGTACTATTTATTATAATGATTACAATAATCCAATTATTTAATCAACTATAATCTTAATATTGATTACTATAAGCCAATTATAAAATCAACTATCATTTTAATTCAATTATATTGATTACTATAATCCAATTATAAAATCAACTATATATCGAATGAGTTTGTATATAGTCCAACTATATATATTTTTAAAACAACATAAAATATTAGTCCAACTAATACTTTTGATTAATATGACGAGTAAAATATAGATGAGCGCGTTAGCGAGTATTCGAACGAATGTTGCAAATTCAATACTTGCCTCCCACTATTTTTCGTCGAGCCTCTAACCCTCTGTCGAGTACTCGGAAACCGTGTTTCCTAGTGGGCTAGGATCCCGTTAAATGTCACACAATCTTGACTTTGGCCAACAAATTGTATGATAATTAACTAGGTAGATCTCGAAGATCAATTGGATCTCATCCAACTCCTAGATCCAGTAGGTGGACATCCAAGTCCCAAACATATATCTAATATATGCCCATATATCGAATATATACCCTAACCATTTTCCCTCTGAATCAACTAGGCCTTGGCTTTGGCACAACAAACCTAGTGATCCCAGTCAAGCGCGGACCCATTGACATGGAAGCTTCGTAATCAATGTCAATGGACAAGAAGTGGTCTTGACTTTGGCCAACAAACCACAACTTGGACACGACACCGATATGGAACAAAGCCTCGTGATTAAAACACATCTTCGACGGACAAGGGCTTGACTTTGGCCAACAACCCCTGCCAATCTTGGATCTTGAGCAAGAATCACTCAATGGAAGGAAAATAAACGCTTGATATTTATTGAGGATTTTCGCGTGCAAATTGGCTACCAATTTAATTATCTTTGTTAAGGTCTCATCATCATACACCCTTAAACATGCATTCTAAATACATAATAAAGCGAGTATGAAAATTAAAATAATAATGATATGCGGATGGATACTTTACATTGATCCTAGATGAAATCTCTCTCTTTCTCACTCAAGCTAGCACTAGTATTACTTCTACCCGTTACACTACACTTCTAAAGAAACCTCATTTACATGGAGGGGAATAGGTGAGAAGAGAATACAAAGAGAATGAAGGTGATAAGGCTGGACACGCAGGTCCAATTTAATAAATCGAATTTATTACAACAATTTCTAAAATTGCCCACCCATCTAATATCCATCTGATATACATTATTCATTCAACACAACCACGTATTCACACACATAAGCATGCTATCAATCAATCTAATCAAATTAATTAATCTGATAATTAAGTGATCATCCAATGTTCAAACAACGATTTGATTTTGTTCGAGTCAAACTCATTTTTACGAATAAGTACTCAAAGTACGAATTCTTGAATTAAATTAAACTACATCATTAAATCCAATATAACATGTATTTAATACTAATTCACTATTCAATTCCAAATTAAATATTACACTTTTATTTAATAAACCTTTTACGATTTAAATTCCAAATTTAATCGTAACGCGTCTCAAAGACCGATTAACGTCCAACGTCAATTCAATTGAACTCTAATGGGCTTTTAATTAATTTCTTTAAGGCATGGGCTTCGGCAACCAAAGCCCAATCAAGGAGTAACCCCATAAGCCTAGAAATCAATTTAGGCCCATTAGGCCTAATTGAACTTTAAAGGTTCATTAGTCGCATTTGGGCTTTTTGGTTAAGGTTTTGGGCCCAATTGGATCCAATCCACTTGGCCTAAACCAAACTTGATAAATCAAGCCCAATAGGCCCAAATACAACATTAGAAGACAAATCCAATTTAAGCCTAAATAATAAATTTCATGAATCCAATTCCGCAATTTAATTACCTAAAGTGCATTACATGATTAATCAACTAATCAATATTTCTAAAACACCAAATTAGTCCAATTAATCATGCTCATTATCATTATCACATGTCCAACACATAAATGAAAAAATCAAACCCATTACATGCTTTAATGCTCTCGGCCAAAGGAGGATTTGTGTCCGATTCGGTTTCCATCCAATTGAACCCACAATCGACATCAAATCACCATCCAATTTGATTTCATACACATCCAATGTCACAAAATCAAAATTACCAAGACATTAAGGCAATAATTCCAATTCGGCCAACATGAGAATTTTGGGGTTTAATGTTCAATTCAAAGTACAATCCAATTGACCATAAATTAACATCATCCTACATGATTCTAACTCATCCAATGAATCAAAACCAAAAATTCCAAGGATTCAAAATCACACCAACACATTCGGCCAAGTGACAAAAATTGGGGAAAATTATTCCAAATCAATTTTCAACAAATTGGTCCAACTAAAATGCAATTAGACATGTTATAAGCATACTCAAACAATCAATTTATTCAAATCATGCTCAAAACAAATTTACCCAAATTTTAAGCCCTACAATTTCATGCTTGAACCTATAGCTCTTGATGCCATTGTTGGTTATTATCTAGGTCCCAAGATCAAACAAGACATGAAATACATGTGTGAACACATCAACGGAGGTAGCGGAATACTCACATCGATCGGTTGAGATGATTTGAAGACGAATGAAGCTCAAAATGCCCACTGTATTTGGCGCCACTGGTGGCAGTTCACTGTCCTCAATTTTCAGATTTTGAGCTGCGAAACGGAGCTCCAAGCCTCATCTAACGGATCCCGGCTCATGGGCGAACCTCCCTACCACCTTAGCATGTCTCGTAGTGTGCTAGCACTTGCGGTTTTTGCCACAAAAACCCAACTCTTGCTTCCCTTATTCACGCTATTTTGGCTTCCAAAACTAGTGAGTATTTCTCACTTTGGGCGTGACTAGAAGGAGAGAAATGAGAGAGAAGAAATTGTGTATTAGTTGGTTAAAGCATTTTCCAAAATGCCTTTATATATTTTCAATAAAAAATATATTAAAAAACATTACAATTAATTAATTAAAACCAAAAATAAATGCTTTTTCCTTCCAACACTATTCCAACAACTCACATCACTATTCAATGTCACTTTTTAAAGTGAATTGATGTGTGTCTTTCACTCAATCCATCAATCAAATCAATCAATCAATCAATCACTCAAAGTGACTTTTTGATTTGACGCTTGATGTGACTCGCGTCGCCGCACTCGAATTCGAAATACGAATGCGCTCGCAATCACACTCGGGCTCGGGTTTGCTAATTCTAAATTAACGATTTTTTCCGTCGCGTCGTAATTAAATGATTACGCCTAGCGAATTCACTATTCACATCGCTAACGAATTAATTCTAAATTAATTCGTTCGCCCGGATTAAAATCTAATTTTAATTCCGCGTCGAAATATAATTTCGTTTAATATATCGAATATATTAATTCATCGATTAATTCCAAATTAATCATTATCTCTCTCTAGATGATATTTTATCCTAGATAAAATATCTCCGTAATTAATCCTAGATTAATTTTCTCTCTTTTCTATATAATCCCAGATTATTCAAGAGTGCGAGTTATGCGTCATCGGTGGATTATCGGGAAGCGACCCATGAGATCCCCGGATAATTTGGCAGTAAATACGGTCGTCGGAGTATCCGAATCACGTACGTACCAAGTACTACGTTCTACCGATTTACGAGACAAGGTCGACTTCTAGCAAAGCACCAAGTCTACCCAATTCTCCGGACATATCCATTTAAGAATATTAAGATCTGTATCAAGCTTAGTATACCAATGTATTGTGTGTATCGGCCCAGTATCGGATAGTCACGTACTAGGGCTGGGGTTGGATAAGTGTCTACCCCTTCCGAAGCACATATCGGATGTCTTGTAACA
>SKCR01049274.1:0-164442 GCA_019454045.1 Zanthoxylum bungeanum
GGGTCGCGGGCCTAGTGTTTGGAGCACGGATCGGGTCTGGTACACTTCGTGGATGGCGCGTCGCATGGCGGAGATGAGTTTGGGGTCGGACAAATTAGGCATTTGGTCAACGATGACCGGGTTCTTCTGGGGTTGGGTTTGACCACCGAGGAGGATGGATCGGGTTGCTCGATGTCGTATTCGGCGTCGGTTTTGGATCTGAATGTGGGAAGGCGGGCCATCACGTAGGAGAGAACGGGGAATGATTTCGGGTTCGGATCCATTTTTCCTGATTAAGAAAAAGAAGAGACAAAAGGACAAGATGGTTTTATGAAATCGAAGTTGATTTTAGTAGCAGAAGAGTTCGTGCGAGAGTGGAGGTTTCAAAGAGGATAACGGTCTGGATAGTTACATGGTTACGCGCTAAGTTCATGACGTGTCAGATAAAATGGGTTCTTGGCCGGCTTACACTATCAGACTTAGATGCTCGTCTTAGGGACAATGACGGAAATGTATTATCCCTGGGATTCAACATTAAATTTATTTGGTCATGAGGACAACCAAAAGAAAACTTTGGTAGAGGGAGAAAAGCACGTGGATTGACACAAGAAGTTAACGTGGTTCGGCGGGTTAAACCCAGCGTACGTCCACAGGCACAAAACATGTGGTGTTTTACTAATGAAATGGGCTCAGGCCGACCTGTTTATGGTCGGGCAATGTGGGAGCCGAGCTGTTTTACAAAGGGAATTACAAAGCTCTCTTCTGAGTCTGTCTATTTTTTTTCTCTCTTTTTCGTGGATGCGTGTTTCTTGCCCACTCTTTTTTTTCGTCCCTCTTTACAAAAAGATCTCTCTTTATATATATATACTAAGTCTGAAGCGTCAAAACTGAGGCGGCTACTGTTCCCTACTCTGCAGAGCCTTTCACGTGAATCTGCTTCATTTACTAAGCTCTCTGCCCTAAGCCTGCTCTTGCCGAAAGTGAACCTGCTCTCTGACATCCCATCGCATCAGTTTGACTTTCCACTGCCACACGCATTTAGTGATGATGACCGCCTGGTGGGTGTTTCTGGGAGATGATACGTGTAAAGGAGAATCACCTTCTCGAGGCTTCTGTCGATGACTAAGTGGTCGGCCTAATCATCTGCCAAACCTACCGAACCTCTTATGTCCTGTCTTGTGCTGTCCGAGCCCTTTCGAAGTACTAACAAAGGAAACGAATAGGCCCGAACCGAGCCACAAAATTGATGCGGTCGGTTTATGGAAGCCGTGTTTGAAGCACATGACATTGTTGGTCTAATACTGAGGACTGCATCTAGACTTCCACCGAGCCGAGGAGTGGCTAACACTTCTTTTGAATATCTTTCCCTTTTGGAAAAGGGAAATCTCATCTTTGTCCTTGGCCAACTGTTTGATGTATCATGCCTTGATTTCCACCATCAACATATATCCCATAGTTCTCGGTATCAACGAGTTTGTGAGTTGATGCCGGGAACTATAAAAAGTTGTCGAACCCTTCACCCTGTTGGTGGCTGTTTTTGGAACCACGAAGAAGACACCCTTGCACATGTAATCAGGTCTTCTTCTCTGACTGTTTTTAGGTCGTTCGTCTGTCAATGACCCGACTACTGTCTTCAGTTCTTCTTTCACTCTTTTTCCCGAGCAATGTCGATATTCCGAGCCCACGACCACTATACCCATATTCTTAGTTCTTTGAGGAGCGATTGTCTGAAGTTCCTATCCTTGTCCCCGGGGTATCTGAAACTAATGCTGAAATCTGTTTTGTCAAGCCTGAGTCTGACGTCTCGATTTTGAACCCAATCATCATCGAACCTGGCCGTAGAACGAACACTTTTCTTTCCGAGATGATGATAAATCCATTTAAGTCTGAATCAGACTCGGTGGGAATCACCCCAAACCCGAGCTGAGTAGAGTACTTGAACCCGGGGGAATGATACATCCCCAGTCTGAAAAATCAGACTCGGTGCGAGCCACCCCAAACCCGAGCTGAGTAATTGAAAACTTGGCGGAACAAAATTCAGCCCCGAACCGAATAATCTTATGGTCTCGGCGGAACGGAATCCATCCCTGAACCGAATAATTCCCAAGACTTACACGGAAGGGAAACAAATCAACCTTCGAGGCTCTACTGACTCTGGCGCGGGCGTCCCCTTACCGGACCAGCGGAAAATAAAAAACAAAGATTTTAGAATGAAATTGGTAAAAGGTGGGGGTGACTTAGCACATACCCCAAACGAGAAAATCACAAGTGTAAGTAACAACACGAATGCCTCAAAACAGCGTCCTGCCCGAGGTCTCCAAAACATAATTCCTAATCTCTCAGCGGCCTCGGCGGAATAAATCCAGCCTCGAGCCGATACCACGAAGCCTCGGCGGAACAAATCCAGCCTCGAACCGGTGGCACACAGAGGCCTCGACGGAACAAATCCAGCCCCGAGCCGGTGGCACACAGAGGCCTCGACGGAACAAATCCAGCCCCGAGCCTGTGGCACACAGAGGCCTCGGCGGAACAAATCCAGCTCCGAGCCTTGACACGGATGCAAGTCATGGCCTCATGAGGTAGTTACGTTCCGGCCTCGGGAGTTTGATCCTACCACAAGGGGTTCACGCGCTCCCTCATGCACTTCATCCCTTGTATTATCTCCCATTTAGAATGAAAAGAGTCAGGTCGGCGCACTTTACCCGGGGGTTCGATAATGACACATGTGTTTGGCGTCCACGGGTTTGGTGCCCTTTCTGACCTTAAATCATTACCTTCGCATCGAGCATGTCAAAATAAATAATGAAAACAACTTTCACGTTTAATTAACAAACAAACGATGTGCAAGTTTTTTTAAAAAATGAGAGTTTTATTCATATTTTAAAGGACATACTGCCCTTCTTACAACTCTTTGCGGGACATTTTAAGAGAGGCTTTTACATTTTTTTTCTTCTGTCTTCTGCTTCGCGGTCCAACCGCATCTTCTGATCCGAGCTCTGAAAACTCTCGATGCGTATGCCAGAGTTGTAAACTTCACACTCAGGCTGGCTCCTGCATCAGGCACTCCGTTGGGATCCTCCGATCTGAACTTGATCCCAAGGTTTCCGAGCTGGATCACAGGGTCTGCTGAACCAGGCGCTCCGTCGGTGCTCATTTGACAATGTTTTCCCGAAGCCTGGCTCGCTGAGCGCATCCCTGGGTGTTTAGGCGAGGTCTTCAGTCTCTGCTCTGCGCGGCTTTCCCGGAAGACTTTTACCTTCTTTATTCCTAGTTCAGGGAAGGCTGCCTTACCAATTTGCATCTCACCCGTCGGGCGTTCACCTTGCCTTTGGCTGACTAGCTCCCTGATCAATCCCCCAGCACAAGTAACTTGCGAAGCTGACAATCGGCAGTTCAGGAAGTGTAGTTCCTTCCTACTGAGGAGCCTGGTCAGCTGTCGCCAACGGATGTAACCCATCCCCCTCGTTACATTTCATTCGACAATTCACCCTGGATGGGTGTCCGTTGGCCAACATTTTTACATTTCATTCCACAATTCAACAAGAAAAAATATTCGTCCGTATGGACCCTTTCTTCCTCCCACCTATTATGCTGTTGAGCTGCTTGTGAAAATCGAAACTTTCACCTTCCACCATCGTCTCACAATGCGAGTTGCTTCTTGTTCGATTCCCCACAGACGGCGCCAACTGTTGACGGCCGGTTTTCGTCTCAGGGACAATGACGGAAATGTATTGTCCCCGGGATTCAACCTTCCTTTAGCAGTGAATTTGTTTGGTTATGAGGACAACCAAAAGAAAACTTTGGTAGAGGGAGAAAAGCACGCGGATTGACACAAGAAGTTAACGTGGTTCGGTGGGTTAAACCCAGCCTACGTCCACGGGCACAAAACATGTGGTGTTTTACTAATGAAATGGGCTCAGGACGACCTGTTTGTGGTCGGGCAATGTGGGAGCCGAGCTGTTTTACAAAGGGAATTACAAAGCTCTCACAAAGCTTTCTCCCTGAGTCTGTCTCTTTTTTCTCTCTCATTTTCGTGGATGCGTGTTTCTTGCCCCCCTCATTTTTTTCGTCCCTCTTTTTATATATATACTAAGTCTGAAGCGGAAAAATTGAGGTGGCTACTGTTCCCTACTCTGCAGAGCCTTCCACGTGAATCTGCTTCATTTACTAAGCTCTCTGCCCTAGGCCTGCTCTTGCCGAAAATGAACCTGCTCTCTGACATCTCATCGCATCAGTTTGACTTTCCACTGACACATGCATTTAGTGATGATGACCGCCTGGTGGGTGTTTCCGGGAGATGACACGTGTAAAGGAGAATCACATTCTTGAGGCTTCTGTCGGTGACTAAGTGGTCGGCCTAATCATCTACCAAACCTACCGAACCTCTTCTGTCATGTATTGTGCTGTCTGAGCCCTTTCGAAGTACTAACAAAGGAAACGAATAGGCCCGAACCGAGCCACAAAATTGATGCGGTCGGTTTATGGAAGCCGTGTTTGAAGCACATGACACAGTTGGTCTAATACTGAGGACTGCGTCTAGACTTCCGCCGAGCCGAGGAGTGGCTAACACTTCTTCTGAATATCTTTCCCTTTTGGAAAAAGGGAAATCCCATCTTTGTCCTTGGCCAACTGTTTGATGTATCATGCCTTGATTTCCACCATCAACAGTGGTAATTATTAAATAATAATTTAAATAATTAAATGTGTTTTCGGTTGATGGTAGTTTTTTATAACACTTATCCCAATAAAGATTATAACATTATGTTGTATTACCCGATCGAGGTGGGTTTGTGAAGCTCGAGGATTCAAAAGCACGAGGAATCATGAAGAAAGAGACCTTGAGCCAAGTATGCAATGAGACAGTCACTCCTAAGGAGGTAATGTTTGTATGGATTTGAAGAATTCGACCTAAGTGTGGCAAAAAAGTCTGGTTCAAGTCCGGCTCGGCCCGTCCGGGAGTAAAAAAGCTCGAGCCTGACCCGCAGAATAGAGGCCCGGCCCGGGCTTAAAAAATATATATATATATTTATATAATAAATTAAAAAAATAATTTTTTTATTATTAAAAGACGAGTCGGATAAAGCCCGGCCCGACTCCCCAACAGACGTCCGGGCCGGGCTTTTCTTAGGCCTGGGCCAAAAAAAATCTTGTCGGGCTCGGGCCGGGTGTATAAAAGCCCGGCCCGGCCCGGCCCGTTGCCATCCTTAATCTGACCCGGAGAGCTTTGAAGAAACTATACCCAACCATGTTAAGCGATTATACCCGACCCGACTATAATGAAGTTTAGATTGGGGACCCCTGCATATTTGACTTCCCTGACCCAATTATTGGGGTTTTGGGCAGCAATTCAGGTAAAAGCAGCGGAACACGGAAAATTAAAAATTTCCGATTTCAATAAATTTTCTTGGGTAATTAAAATAAACTAATTTATTTTAATTACTCAATACTTAAAAATTGAAATTTTACCCAAAAATCAGATTTTCAGTAATTATCGTTTTGCCCCAAAACTTTGTATTTTTGTCATTTTAGTCCAAAATTATCAAATACAATTCTAATTGATTCCAAATCAATCCCAAAATAATTTATACATGTCTAATACATGAAATACAATTTGAAACTCAAAGAAACCGAATTTCCAGAATTTGCTGAATGGTCCCTAAACTTTCAAGAATTTATAATTTGGTCATTTTTGTTCAAAACATGCCAAGATCAAATCCAAAAATTCACAAATTTAATATACATCATTTATACATCAAATATCATCACATATATGAAAAGCCCCAAATTTGGTGAAGGTTAAAAATCCTAATTTATAATTTCACAAATTAACAAAATTAACACCAAATTAATTAAATTCAATACTTTAATTCAATTCCCACAACACTAAATAAGTCTCACCATCATGAAACAACTCAAGAACAATCTAGGTCAATCATGAGTGGCTAAGTAACTCTAGAATGACAACTTCCATCAATATGGCAAAAAGAAAGCTTAATAAATAATTTTAAGCATTCTTCTTCAATTTACATGCTTCCATCTTTCATCCAAGTTCCCAATCATCAAAACACATCCATAAGAAAGTAGAGAAGAAACTAAGCTACACATGTTGAAGCTTATGATCTTAAAAATAATTTTCAAGAAGAAGAAAGTAAGAAGATCCTTACCAAATTTCCAAAAATTGCAAGCTTTTCTTATTTCTTTCTTTTTTCCTCTCTTTCTCTCTTTGTATTTGATTTTTTAGGGTTCTTAGATTATGAAACAAAAAAGAAAAAATGGCCTTATATATTTTTCCCAATAACCACGAAAAATAGGAAAAATAATAACCATTTATTTTCTATTTTTGTTTCAATTAATGGAAAATGATTTAATAAATATTTATGGTTATAAATCATCAAAAAATTTGATGTTTATCACAAATAAACCAATAAATCATGTCATTCCAACCAATCAAAATTGGCCAAGAAAACCAATCAAATAAAGCCATTTAGCTTACTTTAATTAAAGTAAACAAGATATTAAATATTTAATTATTTTAATTATTTAACATTTAAATAATCAAATAATTAAACACAAATATCTCAAATATATGTATTATATTTACATTAAATAATCAAAATACATATATTAATAATAAATGTCAAATATCATAATTCGACATTTAATAAATGGCCGATAAGATCTCAAAAGCATGTATCTTCGTTTAACCATTAAACGACTTATAAATAATCAGTATTATTATAAAAAATTGTCATAGTGGCCTACGAGTATATCTCATTAGTGAGACTCTCTAGGTTTAGACATATCCGTCACGAAATCCAATTTCGTGTCCATAATCTATCCACCCTTAAATTATGACGAACAAGGATAAAATCTCTGAACCATACATGTCGATGTCACTGCATACGTATAATCCTTCCGTCACAGGTATCCGGATTATCCCCAGAGATATAGATATAAATGTCAAATCTCTTTAGGTATAATCATGTCGACGATTCTATTAGTAATCTCTTAAATAACACTTAGAACTAATTTCTACAGTGTACCACGGGTCCATGGATTTAACAGATTGCTAATTCCATAATGGATAACTATGCTATGTACACAGAACTGACAGATCCTATCTTGATACGCACATGATATCATGAGGATCAGTCCACACCCAACGAACAAGCGGATGTCTGATCTAAATAGATCGATGACGTGACTGCCATCAAAGTATGGAGGATACCTCATACATCCACAGTGGTATCTCAAGTTGAAGGATCACTATGCTTACTCAACCCGAGAAGATTCTTATTGACGTTGGTGTACCATCTATTAAGAATCTTCAGTGAGTCGTTCAGTGTTTATCCGATATAAACACCTACGTGTCTATATGAGTCTCCCGAGACTCATGGTTCATTGAGAAACCATTAGAATCCAACATTCTAATATACGACACGTACCGGTCTCAGCGGGTTGACCGACGTAAACACACACGTATAACGCAAGCGCACGTATCGTTCAAGTAGTATAAAAATATCGATCCCACGATGACTTAATTCCTACTGTTGTTATTAATTATTGATACTATTTATTTACATGTATCTAATTATAGGGAGAATAGAATGATTGCTTTTGTTGGTTGAATGTGGATTTGATAAATAAAATACTTAAAGACACAAAAGAAAATACTAAGGAAAATAACAAAAGACTCAAAGATCTAGGGTTGTGATTCCACACAATATTATTATAAAGATGAATTGATTCTCTTATATGTGTGTAATAAATTAGTTTGCTAACCTGGAACACGAAGATATGTAAGATCCTCTGTCGATGGTCAGATGCAAATACCCAGTATATAACCCAATTGAATCATATGTCTATGTCAACCAAATTACCTGGATTCATTAAGATTAAGTTCCAATTATGGCTACCCATGCCCGACAGATATATGTCTATCCTGTAAGGAAATCTATTAAAGAGTTATTTATCCTCAAGGAAGATCGTGAACTATTAAGTCTAAGGCTGAAACCTAAAATTCATTTGTCAAGTTTATTTTAAGTTTACCACATCAATCTTATTGGTGATCAGACAACAAGAGCATTAAGCTTAAGACTCAATAAACAAACTAAATAATTACCCAATATATAATTAAATCAATTATTAAGCGTGTTAATATTGTGTTTCATCACTTCCCTAGAATAAAAATAAAATGCTGGGGTTAGAGGATCCACATTTAATATTTATCTAGGAATCTCACTTATTTTAATATATAAATTATTTTCTGTTCTGCTTTCTCAAGAATTAATAATGTTAAATATTTAAAACCAGTCATATAGGCGGTAGTCCATTTAGTCCAACTACACAAGCCATATAGGCGGTAATTATCTGTCACATAAAGACCAACCATATAGGCGGTAAAGTAATTTATATTTAGACCGACCATATAGGAAGTAATAAAATCTGCAATTAATTAATCCGGTTAAATTATAATTTATAAATTATAATTAAGTGAGATTTACCTAGATAATTATATTAAATGTTTCACATTTTACCCCAGCGGAAATTTAACTACAAAACATGAAGAAAATAAAAAAATAAAATACTGAAATTAAAATTAAAAATAAAAATACATAAATTTATTATTACAAAAATAGATGCAATCCTTAAAAACAGGGAAAAAAATCCCAAGGAAAGCACACCAAATGAGGTGTTTAAAGCCCCAATTTATAGGCAAATTTTGGGTCCGGCGTCGCGACGCCAAAATCCTTCTTGCGTCGCGACGCTGGCTTGTGTTGACTCTGTCAAAGCGCGTGGACGTTGACTGTTGACGCGGATTTCGTCGGCCCAATAGAAATGCGACACGTGGCACGCAGTAATTCGGTCCAATGATATCTTGAGACGTGGCGGCAGATGATTCACGGATGATTCGGTCCAATCAGAAGACGACACATGTCACACAGATTGTCGGCGCCATAGGATCGTGACACATGTCCAGACGTATTTTAGCATGATCGGTTCTCATGATGACACGTGGCACGTCACACGTTAGCATGATCGACGCACGTTAGCATCCGGTGTATTTTAGAAAATTTCTTCTGACTGGTCCACGTGTCCGGTGCAAGTTAGCATGCGACGCATGTTAGACGTCGCGACGCCGAAGGCTTGCGCGTCGCGACGTGGTCAAATTACAATTTTGCCATTTTTCGTCCTTTTTCACTATTTTGGCTCCAAATTGCTTCTAATGCTTCCCAAACTTTATTTATCTGTAAAATAACAATAAAACACATCAAAACGTTCATAAAACTCGAGAAACTATACAAAATATTAGGTTAAATGAGTGGGAAATAGTGATATAATTACCACTCATCACGGGTTTACTTACTGACCAAGTAATTGTAAACCTTGACCAGGAACAGTTAAAGAATGATACTGTTATGATACTGCTCAATGTCAGTTGCGACGCTTTTGCAACTGTATCATAACCAATCATTCTATGGTCATTTACGTCTTTACCATATAATAAAACAATTTATATTACAGAAACTATTTATTTTATTCATTAATAAAATATATATATATAAGAGTATTTATAGGGAAATACATAAGAAATTGGCGCTCAGAGCACCAACCCTAACACCAATGAGGTCATCTTTTACAGTCAAAAGAGTATGACTCGACGAGATTGGATGAAGTGACACTCGACCAATTTAGTCAGCACAATGATGTAAACCTTACTTGAAATAGCGTGTATCTAGAAGGCTAATGATGAAGTTGATAAAGCAATGGTTCACATTAAATATAGGCCCTGCCAGCCGTTATATGACAGTGCAGTGGCACATTGAAAATGTAGTGGAAGCAATGACTAAAGGTTGCAATGATGACTAAGTGACATCAAGGTAGGTTATAAAGAGGTTAATGAGCCTATATAAAAGGGTATAAATCATTGTAAAATGGGCGTTCCCTAGTTGGGATTTTTTGATATTACACTTGAGAAATATAAAATTATAATTTGAGAGCAAGAGTACCAAGAAAAAATAGTGATATAGAGAAAGTGAGTTGTGTACTCGACCATATTGTAAGAAGTAGACCAGACAATCATAACCGGGGGTGATATTTCATTGTTATGTGTACAATTGTACACATTATTTTTTTTTCGTTACCCTAAGGAGCCTAAATAAAGGGGTATAAGTCATTGTAAAATGGGGGCTCTCTAGTTGGGATTTTTTGATATTACACTTGAGTCATTGTAAAGTGTTAGAGTATTTAGTGATAGAGAGAGAAAATGAGTCATATACCCGACCATACACTGAGAGAGAGCTCGGGCTATTCATTACCCGACCATATTTTATGTTGTAATTCGTTCAAATCCCCTTTGTCATCTCAAGTCGGATATCACCCGAGGGAAATAAAATCATTTCATTTTCTCTCATATACGTAGGTTGGAGCCACTCTCCGCCGAACCACGTAAATCATTATTTTTGTACTTGTTTATCTTTTGCCAAGTTTATGAGGTTCCCACAACCAAACATATTCGTAGTTGGGGGATGTTTGTTCGAAGGGTAAATTTCCAATATTGTCATTGAAATGAAATACAGATGTCAACAGTTGACGCCGTCTGTATAGATACAATATAAAAGCAACAAACACAACAAAACAATGACAAAAGATGGAGACCATGGAGCTGGTGGTGTATCGGCAGGAAAATGGGTGCGTAAGTTGGAACATGGCTTGCGACATGAATGAAAGAAAGCCTAAAATGAGAGAGAGGTTAAATGATTGAAATGTTAGAGAAGATGTTAGGAGAGCAAGCTCCCTCAGGGTATGCATGGCATGGGGAAAGATGATTCCCCTATGGCGTTTGCCACACCTATTTGAGGTACATAGTGTGAAAGGTTGGATGACCTCCGTGATGATTATAGTCTTGGGGTATGCATAGCATGAGGAATGATGATTCCCTCATGACGTTTGTCACCCTCATTTGAGATACATAGCACAGAAGGTTGGATGACCTTCGTGACGATTATAGTCTCAGGTATGCATAGCATGAGAAATGATGATTCCCATATGTCGTTTTTCATCCCAATTTGAGCTACATAGAGCGGAAGGTTGGAAGACCTTCATGACGATTGTAGCCTCGAGGTATGCATAACGTGACAATAGATGATTCCCTCATAGAGTTTTCCACCCTCATTTGAGGTGCATATCGCGGAAGGTTAGATGACATCAGTGACAATTGTAGTCACGAATTATGCATGGAAAAAAGAAGGTTGTTTTCCCCATGGCCAAATGTAAAAAGGCTCGGGGTCAGAAGATCTCCCTCGAGGCCTTGTGTATTATTGGCATGATGAGGGTTGCATTCCATCGTGGTCGTGTGTGAGAAGGCTCGGAGTGGGAAGATCTCCATCGAGGCCTTGTGTATTATTGGCATGATGAGGGTTACATTCCCTCGTGGCCGTGTGTGAGAAGGCTCGGGGTCGGAAGATCTCCCCCGAGACCTTGTGTATTATTGGCATGATGGGGGTCACATTCCCTCATGGCCGTGTGTGAGAAGGCTCGTGGTCAAAATATCTCCCCCGAGGCCTTGTGTATTATTACATGATGATGGTCACATTCCCTCGTGGCCGTGTGTGAGAAGGCTTGGGGTCGGAGGATCTCCTTTGAGACCTTGTATATTATTGGCATAATGAAGGAAGCTTTCCTTCATGGCCTATTTTTTTTTACAAGTTTTTGAAGATCAATTCCCTTTGGGATCTTAGTAAGTGTGAAAATGTATTCAACCAGAGTCAGCTCGAGGTCATCATCTTCAGTCCGAGGAGGCACGATAGATAAGGAGCAGGTCATTATTTTTTTGTACCAACCATCACAGTAAAAATACAATAAAGATCGCACACACCATTAATTACCAGTAAAATGGTTTGTATATTTTCTTGATCAAGCTTCAAATTATACAAGAATATAACTTTATAGCTTAATTTTTGCCAGAAATTCCACAAGCAAACATTTAACATCTGTTACATATTACACCAAGAATGTTGTCACGACCTGATATGACCTAATGACAATGTACGTGATCATTTTTTAGAAACGTTGGAAATCTCACCGCCAAACCACTCGATCCGGGCTTAAGCAGGGCATGTAAAACCTTTGGCTACCCCAGGCTCTTACAAAATAATGTACCCCTGGACTTGAACCCAGGACGTGACAATCAAGTTTTAAGCCATTTACCATCAAGCTACACCTATTCGGCGCAATATATGTGATCATGCATAAGAGCAATAAAGGAAAACTAATAATGGTGTGTTGTTGTTAGTGTTATACTTGAGGATGAACTCATAATTAGTTTAGCTTAGTATTATCTTATCTAATAAATGAATGGATCATATCCAACTATTATAGTTTAGCTTATTTCAATATTCATCTTTTGCAATTCTTATCATGTAAGGCTTATGCCTCTTAAATTTCTCTGAGCCTACAACAAAGAATCATCTTGAAGTATTCATTTCAACCGTGTGTTGCAATATGAGTTTTTAAGGTTCCTCGAATTATCCTAATAGGAGTTTCGAATTTCTCGAAGCGTTCAAATAGTGATAAGTCTTTAAACTATAATTATTCGATCCTTAAACTGTGAAATCCAACTAATCAAAGCCTTCAATAAGTATATGATTAGTTATAAGAGTGTAATGACAATTAACCAACTATTAATTTAAACAAACAAATTAATAAGATGTTCACCTAATTAAATCAATGATCAATCGTTTCGTTTAAAAAACCAAACAGTGTATATAGTAAACGTCTCATCACTAGTACTTTACTGTTTTTTCCTAACTTAATAAATGATGGTGAAGGTAAGTCGTTTACCCATTGACATCCAGAGATCATCAAAACAAAGTACTCTATCCTATTTAGGTGGAACTGTAATCTACCGTAAAAAATTCGGTTCCTAAATTTTTATATCCATAACCTACCCTATTAAACAAGGTACCATACCCATCGGTTCTGGTTCAATTCTAGAGTACCCTAATTTGGACCCAATAGATTAATACTAGAAAAGAAAATCAATGTTTTCTTTATACTTTCACTGTTATATTATTTTACTGTATATGTTTATTGTTAAAAGTGTTAAGTATATATGAATGAGATATTTTGTTCGTTGGAATCAAATAATACAATACTCTTAGGATAATATTTGTGAATTTAAGGTAAATAATGTTATAAGAATTTTAATTAAAATTTTGTATAATATTTATTTCAAGCGGGTAAGTGGAATGACAATGTTTGTTGGAAACTGTAGGTGCCTAAATTTAGCCATGCTCTATTGGCCACATGTCGCCATTCTAATGAATCTTCCTTAATAAATTTCCTTAATGGAACTGAAATTTGGACACGATTCTAGAATGACATCACTCCGGAATGGAAGTACTCCGAAATGACATCACTCCGGAATGGAAGTACTATAGAGTGACATCATTTTGGAATTCACAAATCAACAGGGATATAGAATGTAAATATTCTGATCTTAAATTAATATTCCAGAAGCATGCATAATGATAGGTTTTATGACACCCAATGTTCCAGCATGTATTATGAGAGGTGTATACCATGCAGATCAGTGATTATCCTATCACTGGACACGTGTTGACACTTCTACTTAAAAACCCCTATATAGGCTAATGAGCTCGAAGAAAATGGAGTGGGTTCGAACATTCTACTATATAAAAATGTTCACTAAAATGTTAAAAGAACAAAAAAATTTAAAAAAGTTCTTATAAGAAAAAGAACTGTAAATTGATATTTAAAACAAAAAGAGTAAGATTCTAACTTAAGATTCGAAGTGCTAATCTTACATGAATCTTTTATTGGCCCAACAAGCAACTATTTACTGGCCTATATCAGAATTGGACTTTGGAGAATCAAACCTAAAACTCATTGAGAGGTACATAATCTTACCCCATCTTTATTAGCAAACTCCCTTAAGACAATACCAACTGCCCACAGACACACAGCCCACCCAAGCCATGTGCTTCCTGCGAGTGCTTGGCTACCACCAAGCCACTCGTTCCCCATTTCTTCGAGCAACCAGTCTAAGGGGCTGACAAACCACCCCCACCTGAACTAGGCGACTGCCTCGTCGCAACCGAGTCAATATATGTCTGGACTACCCTCTCAAATTGTCACAAAGTAGTATTTCGTTCCCAAGTTGCATCTGCCTCAGTGCAACCCTTCCGCTGAACCAAGAAATCTGTCATCTGATTCTTCTTACTTTGCCCCATCACCCTGTGATCCAATATCTTCTCAATTTGCTTGTCAAACTGTTTTCGAATTGTTGGAGGAGCTCGACTTTTCTGAACCCGACTCTCATCATTGTCTTCATTGAATGGCTACAAGAAACTCACATGGAATATAGGATGAACCTTGATCCTATCTGGCAGCTTCAATCGATAAGCTACTTGACCAACCTGTTTCACTACTTCAAATGGACCATCGGCACCAACCCACGATGCACTGTCTTGCTGCTGATTTTCTTCCAAATTTGAGGAGTCAATTTCTGTAACAATCGGTCACCCACTTGAAATTCCAACGACCTCATCTTCTTATCAGCATACTTCCTCATTCGGCGCACTGCCTTCTCAAGGCTATCCCTCGCCTCTTCCAGCAACTCATGCTTCTCTCGCGCAAATCTATACGCGACATGACACTTGCCTCCAGTGCACTGCTTGATCACCTCATACGGAGTCAGCGACTGCTGCCCCAACACTATCTCAAAAGTACTCATCCATGTTGATGAGCTCTTGTGCTAGTTGTATGAGAACTGAGCCACATCCAACAGCTCTACCCAATTTTTCTGACACGCAGTCACATAATGCCTCAAATATTCTTCCAGCAACCCATTCACCATTTCCGTCTGACCATCTGTCTGAGGATGATTTACCTTAGAAAATTTCAAGTCTGACCCCATCAAGCCAAATAACTCAGTCCAGAACTGACCTGTGAACCGTGCATCTCTGTCACTCACTATGTCTTACGGCAACCCAAAATATTTCACAACATCTCTGAAAAATAGGCGTGCAGTTTCCTCCGCAGGGCACGCATGTGGCGCTGCCATGAACAGAACATACTTAGAGAACCGATCCACTACTACCAGCACTGAACCATACACTTGCACTATTGGAAATCCCCCAATGAAGTCCATAGAAACACTCTTCCATGGTTGTTCCGGAATGGGTAGGGGTTGTAGCATCCCTGCCTATTTCTTTCTCTCTATTTTATCCAGTTGAGACACTAGGCAAGATCTCACATAGGCCTCAATGTCATGTTCCATCCTCGGCCAATACCAACTCCGAGCCAGTAAAGCCAATGTTATCTCAACACCTGGATGTCCCGCCCACTGAGCATCGTGTGTCTCCCTCAGAAACTCCCTTCTGAGGTTCCCATAACTCAGAACAAAGGGCCTCCCTCCCTTTGCATAGAGCAAACCAACATCTACCCAATATTTTCGGACCTGACCATCAGCAACTTTCCCCACTAGCCGTTGATAAACCTGATCCAATGGTGATACCTCACTGATTCTATCTAGAAAATCACTCTCCAAAACCGAAATTGCCGCTACTGCCTCCACTACAGCCTTGCGACTAAGAGCATCCGCAACTTGGTTATGCCTCTCAGGTCGGTGCTCCCACTCAAAATCAAATTCAGCAAGCATCTCTTGCCACCTCGCTTACTTAGGACTCAACTTCTTTTGTGTCTTGAAGAAGGTGTTGGCAACATTATCCGTCACTACCCTGAAGTGCGAACCCAACAAGTAATGCCGCCAAGTGTTTAGGTAATGAACAACTATCGTCGTCTCCTTCTCATGTGCTGAATACCGCTGCTTGACATCTTTCAATTCCTACTTTCAAAGGCAACCAAATGTGAATTATGCACCAATACACCCCCAATGGCCCGGTCAGAAGCATCAGTGTGCACCTCAAATGGTAACTCAAAGTCCGGCAATCGCAAAACATGCTCCTCTGCTACTGCCCCTTCAAATCCTCGAATGCCTCATGGCATTGCACACTCCATACCCAATTCTGTTCTTTTTTTCAGCAAATCAATCAATGGAGCCATCTGCTTTGAGTATCCCTTGATGAACTTGCGGTAATAGTTAGCCAATCCCAAAAATGACCGCAACTCAACAACTTTAGAAGGACTAGGCCAATCCCGAATAGCCTGGACTTTTTTCTCGTCCATATGAACTTGCCATTGTCTCACCCAATGACCCAGAAACATCACTTCTTGTTGGGCAAATTCACATTTTTCCATTTTAATATACAATGTATGATATCTCAGTTTCTCCAACACCAATCTCAAATGATGCAAACGATCATCAAATGTTTCACTATATATTACTATGTCATCCAGATACATAACCACAAATCGGTCCATAAACTCAAACAACACATCATTCATTAAATTGCAGAAAGTAGCTGGTGTATTAGTAAGTCCGAAAGGCATTACTAAAAATTCATATGATCCATACCTTGTCACACAAGTAGTCTTCCCCTCATCTCCTTCAGCAATTCGCACTTGCCAATATCCAGACCGTAAATCTAGCTTCGTGAAGTAGAACGCCTTGGACAAACGATCAAACAAATCTGCCACCAAAGGAATTGGGTACTTATTCTTGATCGTTACCTTGTTCAAAGCCCGATAATCCACACACATCCGCAAAGATCCATCTTGCTTCTTCTGGAATAAGACCGGCGCACCATATGGAGCTTTAGAGGGCTGGATCATTCCAGCATCAAGTAACTCCCCCAATTGCTTGCGCAATTCAACTACCTCACTGTTTTCCCATTAATGAGAACTTGGACATACATCAAGCCATTATCAAATCGATCTTCTCAAATTGCATTCACCAACTGAATAGGGTTCATCCGACTAGGCCCGACCGAGTCTCATTCCCCTTCCTTGCCCATTTCCGCAGCCACAAGTGCATTCAGTTTCTCATTTTTGGGGCAATCTCTCATCCAATGTGGCCCATCACAGATGAAACAACCCTTGTTGTTATTGTTCCCTCTCTTGAACTTACCATCATCTTGTGACTTCCATTTTCCCTCATTATTCTTCTTCTTTTCTCCATTCTCTGAGTCTTTGTACGTCTCTTTCCCTTTGCCCTTCGGATCGGGTTTGGACTTGGTTGAAGAACTATGTCTATAGTCCACAAAGTAATCTGTTGCTGCCATGGCTGCGGGCAAGTCATGCACACTTTGCCTCCGCAACTCATTTTTTTCCCAAGTTTGTAATCCAGACATGAAATTAAATAGCTTGTCCTCATCTGACATGTTCCTTATGTCCAACATCAAGGAACTAAACTACTTCACATACTCACGAATGGAACCAGTTTGCTTCAAACTTTTCAAAGTTTCCCTTGCAATCCACGCTGTATTGGTGGGGAGGAATTGATCATTCAACTTCTTTTTCAACGCCTCCCATGTGGATATGGTGGGACACCCCGCTGTCTCATCATCATCCAACCGAGTTCTACACCATAATTTGGCATCACCAGCCAAGTACATGCTCGTGATAATCACATTCTCTGCCTCTAGGACATGAGCAGCCTTGAAGTACTGATCCATGTCCCATAAGAAGTTCTCCAAATCCTTTGCATTTCGAGCACCACCGAATGGTTTTCGTTCAGGAACTTTCAACTTGGTGGCACCCTCACCCCCAGCAGGTTGTCCACAACCCAATGCCCTCTTTAGAATAGTGATTTCCCCCATCATCTTCTTCTTACTCCATTTCCATGCCTCCACCAAAGCTACACAGTCTCTGGTGATAATCGCAATGCGTTCTTCCGCATCAACCCGTTGTGTGTCAAGGTTGTTTCGAAGGCCTATGATTTCCTCTGCTAATTTTTCCATCGCCAAAAACAATGGAGGAGTAGTCTCTCGGCTCGACTCCCCAACGAGTGCCTCCAACTTGGCCACCCGCTCATTCAGTTCAGCGTTAGATCCGCCCGCCATCAGCCCAAGATGACGCTTTGATACCAGTTGTCACACGGCTAAATTTGAATCCCAAGTTTCCTTAGCCAAGTGAGCACTAAGTTCGCCCAACTTAATCAGCCTTTTTCTCGCAAGCACCAACACAAGCCACAAACAGTCACTCGCAATGTTCATACACCCTCACAGTAAGCACACAAGCAACCCACACATCAAGTAAATACAAGACACAAGCTTTACAGGACAATGCCCAACCTTTTTATTACTCACCAAAGCAATTACAAGGATTCGTGCTAAACATACAAAGGCTCAATGAACATTCACTATTGTACTCTCATGTACTATGCTCTCTCCCCATATGCATGTTTTTCATGATACAATATATACTAGCGGCAGTTACACCCCAACTGCCCTAGGGTGTGCTGGCCCAATAGGCATCAGCCAAATACACACACAACAGTTATATCCCAACTGCTCTAGGAAGTTCACACACACACACACACAAGCATCACACGAATTTCCCCACATGTTCCCCAACTCGCCAGTTACTAGTAGTTTCCCTCGCAACTGCCTCATGTGTTTAGCATGTGAAGCCAACTCCCTTGCATGTGCACGCCAACTGCCATGCAAGTGCGCGCCAACTGCCTCCCACAACTGCCCCGTATGTCTGCTGCATGTGCACACAACTGCCTTGTCCAAGACAGCATCAACTCCCTACGGACAGCACCAACCGCTCAATGTCTCAGCAACACTCCATTGGGACAGCACCAACTACCCACTGTGTTAGCAAACTCCATCAAGACAGCACCAACTGCCCACACACACAGAGCCCAGTCTAGGGTGGGCAAAAAAACCGACAGAACCGAACCAAACCGCAAACCGAACCAAATCGGACCGAATTTACGGTTTTTTTTTCTAACGGTTCGGTTTGCGGTTCGGATTGGCCCACCCCAAACGGTTTACAGTTCGGTTCAGGAGCTGATCCGAACCGCACCTGTTAAACCGAACCGAACCGTTATAATTAAAAAAATTATATATTTTTATAAAAAAATTTGTATTTTTCTTTTAATTTTATTCTATGTTTTCTTTTTATTAGTATGTTAATACTTTTATTCTTAATTTTTTTGTTAATATATTTATTTGTTAATACTTTTATTCTTCAATTTATTTGTTAACACTTTTATTCTTAAATTTTTTATTTTATGATAGCATCATTATTATTGAAAGTAAGATGTTTGATTTGTCTCTTAATTAGAATGATGGTAGCATCATTATTCAAGGTAATTTTTAAAAAATACAAGAATTAATTGTGCCTCATTTTTCAATCCTTAATGGAGTGCATGTGTTCCCTGGAGTCATAGCTTATACCCTAGCACTTCATACTATTTGTTGGATTGACAAGTTTTTTTTTCTTCACTTAAGTGGATGAAAATTTGTTTTAAATATAATAATCCGTAAACCGAACCGAACCAATCCGTAAACCGCTGGTTTAAAAAATTTCAATCCGAACCAAACCGTTATTTAATGGTTTGGTTTGAGAAGTAAAAAATCCGAACCGTAAAAAATATGGTTTGGTTCGGTTTTTAGCAAAAACCGAACCAAATCGAACCGCGCCCACCCCTAGAGCCCACCCAAGCCATGTGCTTCTTGCGAGTACTCGGCTGCCACCAAGCCACTCGTTCCCCATTTCTTCGAACAACCAGTCTAAGGGGCTGACAATATCATTCCATTCCAATCAATTATATATTTAGCTATCTAATTCAAAAAATTAACCTATTGACGGGAGAAACATATCATATCTATTACTACTCAAGTATCTCCTCTACTTATTAATATGGGACATAACTCAATAATTCCTTTATCGGTTGAAACCATTGGATCTTCCCTTCACCAAAATATGTGGACATAATAATTTTTCCTTGGGACAAAACCATTATCGAACCTCAATCTTTTTATTCGATATACTTGACTTATTCCACACCACATTTCAATTATTAGGGTTTGTTTATAATATCACTCGTTGGAAACTTCTATAAGATTGCATACTTAAAGCACACCCAAATGTCACATTAAGACATGCATTAAGTGGTTTATAATATATTCATCTATTTTGGACGCATGTATGAGTCAAGATTTTTCTTCCATGTACATATGGTTCAAAATCTACCAACGGACTTGATCAAAATTAGAAAAATAATAAAAAAAAAAATGATCAAATAAAGAATAAAGACGCATATCGATTTCCCATGCTCCACTTGGACGATTGTAAATATTTTAGACGGTGACAGCACGACGATTGAGTCTGTAGCGGTCACTAACTTCTTCAATTCAATCATCATGATGCATATTCTTTTCAGGGACGAAAGGATCTTAAGATCAAATGGTATCCTGTCTCTCGTAAAATTAAATTTTAATTTTAACTAGTAGAATTTCTCTAAAATAAATATTTTTTTATGATTTGGCTCTCATAATTTTGTTATTATTATTTAGCCCCATAAATTTTTATCTCCATCTTCGCTCAAATTCTTTGAAATTGAAGTGTAAAGCATGCGGACTTTTGTGGCTAACCATAGAGACACTAAAGCCTCAAAAGAAAAATTATATTATATAATAGTGGTATCATCTTATCAATGTAATAACATAATAATATGGATATTAAAATAGAAAAATAATTAAATAATTGATAATTAAATTAATATAACTCTACATAATAGAATTACTCTAACCTCAAAGGCTTCAAATAGGAGGTTGAAAAAAAACAGATGCTAGAGAAAGCAAAAGGGTCCTAAAGATTGAAAGCCACATAGCATTTCACAAAAGGGTGTGTAATTGTGACATATCCAATAGCCCGCTAACATTGACAAAAGAGAATCTCTTTTTCATATTTTTTTTTCTTTTGTGGCTTTGATAGCAACGACTCCATCCTCATAAATTGCCAACCCATTAGCACCAAAATCTTGTTATCTTCGCTTAGTACCCATTATTAGCTTTTGTTCTTCTTTGTGTGTTTCTGTGAGAGACATAAAGAAAAAGGATGGCTGAAGAAGAGAAGCATTCCCCGGCCGATCATCATCATCATCATCATCATGAGTCTATGCAATGTTGCAGTGCAAGAATTATGTCGCCGGAGATTGTGGAGATCGGAGAGGATCATAGCAGGAGACTTAGTACAAGCAGAGATGCACTTGTTAGTGATGTTTATGTGGCTGTTGGTAAAGATGATTTAGATGTGCTTAAATGGGCTCTTGATCATTCTGTTTCTCCTGGTGATCGGATTTATCTTGTCCATGTTTTTCCTCCCATTACATATATCAATACACCAGGTAACACTAATCTTCTATTGTCATTAATTAGCAATGTTTTGAAAACACGACAGAATCGGTCGGTTGAATCTTCATTTTAATCTTCAAAATTAGACTTTTAAAAAGGTCAAAACCAAAGTGGACCGGAGCGTTTTTTTTATTTTTTATAAAGAAATCAAAAATTTAAATTTAATATTTTTTATAAATGTTAATTAATGAAAATTTATGACATTATTTGGTTTTATCGATTCAACCATAACGATTTAACCGGTCGAATCAATTACCCATTGAATTTTTTAATCACCGTTTTTGTTACCCATTTAGTTTTTGAAAAGGATCCTTAAATTATAAAATAGAGATTTTTTGACTTACTTATTATAATATTTATTAACCTTTCTTAAATTTGAATACACTTAATTTTGACCCAAATTTAACCGGTGGCTTTCTGGACTGTTACAAAGGCCATCTCGGCAAATTTGCAACATCAACAGCTTTACAAAAGAATCCTATTATAAATTGTTGATAGTGAAAAATTTCCATATTAAGAAAATGAAAAGTATGTGTTATGCCATAGGCCAAATGGCTAATTAAAATACTGATGTTGGTTTACTTTATGCTTGTGTCATCATCAAAATTGCACTTCCTATGAGTGATTGTTTCTGTTGAAATGTAATTGTGATAGTTGGAAGATTGGCAAGGAGCCAACTGAGCCAAGAGCAGGTGAGAGTTTATATAAATGAAGAGAATAACAGAAGAAGAAACCTTTTGCAGAAGTACATTTGCCTCTGTAATGATGCCAAGGTGCTCTATTACTCACTTCATGTTGACAACTTTTTTTTTTTTTTTAAACATTAAAAATTTCGCCGCAAAATCATCCACAGTAAAAAGATTTTGACAGTGGAAGGTATTCAATTTCCATGCAACAGGTAACAGTGGAGACAATGCTACTTGAGAGCAATGCCACAGCTAAAGCAATTCTTGATCTTATTTCTGTCGCCAACATTACCAGCCTTGTCATGGGAACCAAACGGCCTCCTTGTTCTTGGTATATTTCATTATCAATTCTTCTTCTTCTTCTTCTTTATTTATTTTTTCTTTAATGTACAAGGGAATTGACCGGAACCACTAAGAGGTGCCTAGGTGGATAGGGCAGTCGCCTAAAACTGACTATGAGTAATAGGCAGCCTAGGCGGTAGTATAAGGTCCCACTTATGAGAATTTTTTTGGGGGAATTTTATTAATTAATAATTTTGACATTTTTTTTTGAAATCATTGGAAACCCACCGTCAAACCATCCGTTCAAGTCTTAAACGGAGCAAATAAAACCCCAGCTGTCCCAAACTCTTATAAGAAACACATTCTTTAGATTCGAACCCGAGACCTCAAAATGAGATCCTAAACTCTACACCACCAAATCACGTTTAGGGATATGACCATTTTAAGGGGCTTGTCTAGGGTTATATAAACATCAATGTCTATCATACTAAAGCTCTCGCTCAATCTATAAAATTGATAAAATATATTTTATAAGTTAATGAAAAATATGATTTATTAATAGGATAATTTTATTTTTTTATGAAAATTAAATATGCTCCCACTGAATTATTGAATTAATGTTGTGGCTATGCGGCTTACTAAATCGGATATTTATTTCACTTATGTCTTAGGCGATTAATGAGAAAATTATCGAAAGGAGAATTTGTCAAAAAGAATGCACCAGAATATTGTGAAGTTACCATTGTTCATGAAGGCAAGAAGCTTGTGGACAGTCAAAAGATAGTCAAGGCAGAGCTTGCTCATTCAACTTCACCTTCTAGCCCTGAGAGACCACAAGTTAAAGGCAGGTTTCGATGCAACTTATTTCAATGTGTTTGCTTATCAGGCAAGTGTCATTGAAACTGAAATGCAGCTCTGTCCATTAATTTATTGGTGGAAATTGATCATCTTCTTCAACTGCAGGCAAGAAGGGTTCTTGAAAATTAACAATGTCACTTTACACATTGAACTGAACTGAAGGATGGATGCAATACAAAATGGGCTATAAGCCTGGAGTTCTGACTTGTGAAAGTAACCAATACTGACAGGCACCCACAAGACTCAGCAACAAACTGTTGCATTTGATCTTCCATTCATTGTAATTTCATATAAAGTGCCATTATCCAATTACTGTATCGATTTAGCCTCAAAATTGTCTGTAATTATTAGGTTCACATCTGAACTTTAATCCTGACAGATTCATTAATTTACAAAATGTTTGTGTAAATTCAGACTGTTACAAACCCTGAAAAGTAAGAATAAATTCCAAATAAATGGGCCTTGCAAAACATAATGGGCCGCCAATCAAAGCCGCCGGCCCATTCCAAATAAATGCCGCCCTGTGTATATGGCAATAGATATTTTCCCTCTTTGAAGAATAAATTCCAAAAACAAACCGTTCAAGCTCCTTTTAAGTTAACCGCCCGCTTACTGTAGGTTACGATGAGTCGGTACGATCACAGATATACCGATCCCGACTCTTACCGTCAACGTCGCAGGTAACGCTGTCAATTAATCTTTACTCGTACTCAGATCTAATTCTTAGTAATTTAAAGCTCATCGTATATAATTATTTCTATTGCAGCGATTTAATTGGCCTACCTTCTCCAATCGGGCCGCCGCCAATGGTGGGCCGCAGCGAGCCTGGTCCTTACGGAGGTCCTTCTCCAGCGAGTTATTCTGGAAGAGGCCTCGGAGCTGCTCCCGGCGCGTATGGCGGCCGTGGAGGTGGCGGCGGGAGGGGATTTGGTGGTGGTAGGGGAATTTCGAACGGGCATAGTGGAGGAGATATGAGAGGCGGTGGAGGAAGAGGTTTTGACTTGGGCCGTGGCGGTAGTAGAGGTGGAGGAAGAGGTCGGCATGGCGGCGGCGGGGGTCATAGGGTTGATTTAGATAACGTGTCGCTTCCGAAGCAGGATTTTGGAAATTTAGTCCCGTTTGAGAAGAATTTCTATGTGGAGAGCCCGTCTATACGGGCAATGACGGAAACGGAGGTGAGGGTGTATCGTGACAGGCGTGAAATTACCGTTGAAGGCCACGATGTTCCTAGGCCAATTCGGATGTTTCATGAAGCAAATTTTCCTGGTAGTTCTTGGCTCATTTTAATGTTATTAAGCGCTTTTTATATTACTTATGGGTTACTTTTAGCTTATCATTTTGATTTGTTGTGTATTAGAATACTGCCTAGAGGTGATTGCTAAATTAGGATTTGTTGAGCCAACGGCCATTCAAGCTCAAGGATGGCCTATGGCTTTAAAGGGGAGAGATTTGATTGGAATTGCAGAGACTGGTTCGGGTAAAACTTTGTCTTATCTGTTGCCTGCTTTGGTACACGTTAGTGCTCAGCCAAGATTGGGTAAGAATTTACACTTACACTTCATTTTGAGTTTTTTTTTTTTTTGGATTTTTCTATTTTTGTTCGTCTAGTTATTAGCTTAATTTGGTTGTGTTTTTGTTATGGTTACTCAGTTCAAGGTGAAGGTCCTATAGTGTTAGTATTGGCACCTACTAGAGAATTGGCTGTGCAAATTCAGGAAGAGGCTTTAAAATTTGGGTCGAGAGCAGGTATTAGAAGTACTTGCGTCTATGGTGGTGCTCCCAAAGGACCTCAAATCCGCGATCTTCGAAGAGGTATTTTCAGTTTTGATCGAGAATATCAATTGGCTTTTTGCTGTTTTTCGACAGCTAGGTTAGTGGAGCATTTGATGATTCATGGCTTGCTTTTATGCCAGGTGTTGAAATTGTTATTGCCACCCCTGGTCGATTGATAGATATGTTGGAAGCTCAACACACAAACTTGCGAAGAGTGACTTACCTTGTGTTGGATGAGGCTGACCGAATGTTGGACATGGGATTTGAGCCTCAAATTAGGAAAATTATAACTCAGGTATGTTCATTCTTTACATCTTCATCTTTGATACAATATGCCAAGCCATTAGATAATTTGATTGAACACTTATCAGCTCTATATACTCAGGTATGTTCATTCTTTACATCTTCATCTTTGATACAATATGCCAAGCCATTAGATAATTTGATTGAACACTTATCAGCTCTATATACTATACTATCTCTTAACTGTAGCAAAACCAATGAGTGTGTTAGTCTTTAGATTACCATAACAATTAACATAACCAATTTAGTCGTAATACATGAATGCTTACTGGCAACTGATTGCTACTGTGATTGCATTTAATTCCTGCTTATAAAATAGCTTCAAGCTGAATTCAAAAGGCATGTTCTTGTTATAGATCCGACCAGATAGACAGACTTTGTATTGGAGTGCCACATGGCCAAGAGAGGTTGAAACTCTTGCTAGGCAGTTTCTGCGCAATCCATATAAGGTTTGTGTTGTATTTACGATGCAGTTTATTTACATATATTTTATGTCTGTTTTGTGCTCGAATTTGCTTTAAAATTGTTGCATATTGATGTACATTCACTGTCCTTGTGGTTATGATCATATTTAGGTAATCGTTGGGTCACCAGATCTGAAAGCAAACCAATCTATAAACCAAGTGGTTGAAGTTGTAACAGATGCAGAGAAGTATAACAGGTTGGTCTTTGCAACGGGTAATGAGAAATCTCATTGTATTTACTTGCTGGGTTCTGGGTCTTGATTTGTTAGCATGTTCTTTTGCAGGCTGATCAAACTGCTCAAGGAAGTGATGGATGGCAGTCGAATTCTAATTTTCACTGAGACCAAAAAAGGATGTGACCAAGTTACAAGGCAACTGAGAATGGATGGGTGGCCAGCTCTGTCCATTCATGGTGATAAAAACCAGGCTGAAAGGGATAGGGTCCTGGCTGAATTTAAAAGTGGAAGAAATCCTATAATGATTGCTACTGACGTTGCTGCACGGGGTCTTGGTAGGATTACTGTGTGTTAGGAGTTAGGAATGTTAGGTCTATTTTTTAGGTCTTGAAAGCAAGTTGCCGGGCTGCTGTCCAGTTTCCCGAGAATATAATTTGTGGTTTGGGTCCAAAGAATGGAGTCATCATGCATAACGGCTATTGACTGTTGTTTTTCACTAACTCATAAGCATGGTAGATTACTTCAAGGAATTTACAGGTTGGATGAGAGGCATATTGATTTCTCTTGTTCACCGGATTGTCCTGAGAAATATCTTTGCTTGGGTCCCATGACCATCTTATTCTTACAGCTTATATTACATGGACACTGGGAGCACAATAGACTGATATGAGTGAGATAGTGAGCTGATATACCATAATACTATGGAAACCTCTGTAAGATAAGGAAGTTGCCTTTTCTGTTTATGTGCGAGCCGTAAATTAATCCAGAAAGCCGGCTTACACGAGGTTGTGTTCTTTGCTCAAGTTGCCTGGAATGTCATGGCTCCTACCATCAAGTGTCTACGTAACATAGTTGAACTTATTTTTCCCATCCACGGTTATGGAGCTGATTTGTTGTGGCAGCCTGGTTGACTCACATATACTTAATGGGTTCCTAATGGTGGTGGTGAAGCTGTTCCTTATCCCTGCAAGGTTAAGGTGGGCCATTTATTTGATAAACTACTTATCTTAAATTTGACCACTTAGATCTTCTGGATGCGGGGATAAGGGGGGTTTTGGTTTGTTTTTTGTTTTGTTTTGGCTTGTACGTGGCTGAGTCTTGCCAAGTAGTTGACTGCTCAAGCCTGTTTAACTAGTCTTATGAGCCCTTTTGACTGAGCTGTGTAGGCAGGCTTAAATCGGCTCAAGTCTGAGTTGGTTAATTTCTCGTGGATATTATTTGTGCTTCCTTGCCAAGCCAAACTTTAGCTTTACTCAACTTGTCTGATCTGTTTTTTGTAACCCATGTCTGTAATAGTTTTCTTCTGTTTTACAAACCTTGATATTTGTTCCTTTTGGCCTAACTTCGACCTCTGTTCATTGTAGATGTGAAGGATATAAAATGTGTTGTCAATTATGATTTTCCTACCAGCCTAGAGGATTATGTTCACAGGATTGGGCGAACTGGTCGTGCAGGGGCCAGAGGAACTGCTGTTACCTTTTTTACGCATTCAAATGCAAAGTTTGCTAGGGAGCTAATCAAGATCTTACAAGAAGCAGGGCAGATTGTGAGTCCCACACTGTCTGCCTTGTTGCGATCTGCTGGTCCTAGTTTTGGAGGTAATTCAATGTTTAATTATTTTGGAGTGCATGGCACGGTCTTGGTGTAGTCCCGGATGATAGCATTTTTGTGTTGCTGTTACAGGTTCAGGGGGAAACTTCCGCTCCAGAGGACGAGGAGGATTTGGCAACCGATCTTTGATTTCAGGGTCTAAAACTATTCCTTTTGGTTCAAAGAGGCAATGGTAGTAATTATGATGGCATTGCTTTGGAACATTACTCTGTTAGTGCCTTAGATTATAATCCATAGTGCTTGTTGCTTTGTTTTATTATTATTTGACTCAGCCATTACCATGAAGCTGCTATTTGTAACAATGATAAGCTGAAGAATTTAAAGGAAATTCATGTCATGGCAATTCAAATGCAGCATCATGCTGCTGCTGCAGAATGAGTTGGCTAACCTTGAAAACGATACTTTTACTGCTATAGTGGTAGTGTTACTGATTGATGTGCGATGTACCCATATGTAATTCATCTTGCTTAGACAATAATATCGATTTCTTTGGATGACTGCAAAAGAGTGAATGCCACTTGAAGATTTTTCCGTTGTGTGGTTCAAAGATGAGCTTTGTTAATTGGTTTGTTCTTTCTGTTTCGTCAACTAAATGTTTCATTAAACGCTGTCGTTTACTATCTTTATGTAACTTTGCATTTCTGAGACACTTGTTAGGAAAAGAATCTGTATATTTCCGTGAAACTTGCTATGAAAGTAATGAACTAGAGTTTATATACAAGTGGGGAAGAAGAATAAAAGAAAGAAACAAGGATCAGGGCAAAACTGTAAAAAACCACAACCCTAGACTCCACTATATAAATTTAAAAACCCTAATCTCAAATAACAGGCAACTTAATTTTATTGGAGAATATCGAATACTCTTAACTTAAACTTCATTAGACAAGAATAGCAATCTATAAATCGGATCATAGGGGTGGCCAAAAAGGCCGGACATGCTCGGTCCGTCGAGATAAAGCCCAGCTTGACACCATTTGGGCCCTGGCATGGACTTAAAGGTGGGCTGCCTAAGCCCAAAAAAACTGATTTATTATAAATAATATTAGTTTTTTAAGTACATGCACCCATACATCCATTTTGTACCAAGTACACCATAATTTTCTGAAACAACACAAATCTAGCTGACTTAAAAAGTCCTAGGTTCAGCCCGACCAGCCATTTTCGAGCTGGAAATTTTCAGATCCGAGCTTGGCTCAAGCCAGAAATTGCCATCCCGGAGTATTTCGGGCTAACTTAATGCTTATTAATCAAACAATCATGAAACTATAGAAGTTTTCTTGTTCATTTATTCAATGGGGGCAATCATTAGGGACATTAAAAAAAACTTTTCTCAGACTTGCCATTGAACGGCTAGCTTACCTTTAATAAGAAGCTATATATATAACCAAACTTTAAACTTAAGAAACCACTTAATGTTTTTTTTTTTTTTTTTTTTGGTTAAACTTAGGTTCCTTGCTCTTTCATATCATTATTGTTTCAATGGAATAATAATTTATCATTACTAGCACATAATGATTCATAAACCTGCAACAGCAATGCTAAGTTAAGCAAATATAAAGTAAGTAGCCATTTTGGAACACTTCATGGGACTGAAAAATTGAAAAAACAATTCGTGGAGCCGATATTATTTGTTGACGGTTATTTTTTTATTTGAATGACAATATGAGAAATTAACTCATGAATAAACATTCATCAGCAGTGATTTTGTTTAATTAATAGGGTACCAAATGAAAATTTAACAACCAGAAAAGAAAATACAGAGTTTACGTGGTTTGGCGGAAAATGGCTCCAACCTACGTCCGCGAAAGAAATGAGTATTTTATTACTGATTGGGGTCAAGACCTACCAAAGCTACGAGTGAGGTAGACTACAAGAATACGAAAATAAGCACATCGGGTCTTTCTAGAGTTGGCCACCGGTTCGGTTCAGTTCCGAACTGGAACCAAACCGGCCGATTCTCGATTCCACTCTTGTGGAACCGGAATCGAACCGAAATCGAACCAGACAGTGGTTCCGGTTCAATTTGTTTTTTTTTTAAAAAAAAAAATGGGAATTAAATTTTAAAGAAATTTATAATTGGATATTTTTATCAAATAAATCTAATAATTTTTTATTTATTTGTATTTTATTAAATTAAATTAAAAACTTAAATTAAAAGTAAAATAAAAACTTAAATTTATTTGAATTTTAATAGTGGAATCGAACGATTCAGGTTGGAACCGTCCGGTTCCAACGGTTCGGCTAGGGTGGGAACCTTAACCGAATCGTACGGAACCGATTTCGATTTCGATTTCGATTACTGAACCAGAATCGAAAAGAATCGGAACCATCCGATTCCTTCTGGATTGGTTTCGATTCCGAACTGGAACCGTGGCCGGGTCTAGGTCTTACAACAACCCCGATACAAATCTCTCAAGTGGTCTGGTGCTGACCTGATTTCTCTATCATTAACCCTTCAACTTTTAGTTTCTCTAGAAGTTGTGAGATACGGAACTAGCCAACCAACCAACCCTTTAATCTTAGACTTCAACCCATTTATATAGGCTCTCAAATCCACTATTTCATCGTCCATGAAGTCAGCTCATGTCACTTTGTCATCATTGCCCAATGCTTCTTTTCCCCAACCACTCAGCAAACAGTCGTACTGACATTTGGCTATACCACCCCTATCAGCGAAAATCCATCATTCCAAACTTTTGGCCACTGCTACATACTTTGTTGGTGTGACATCATGTAACTCAACTGCTCTAATACTGTTCATTCTGGCAGGGTCTCTTATCAAAGAGAGTCGTTGACCAGCCTCCGTCACATCAGTCTTCTAGAAGCCCAAACATTCAATTAGAGCATACATCATATGCCTCCAATACTAGTCGGCATGTGATTTCATCTTCGTTTCTCGGGTCGGCATACTGTGGCAGATGATACTTGTCAAAACTCTTTTTAGCTTTGCTAGCGTATACCCTTCGGGTTGGTTTACGTAAATCCTCAGATAAACCCAAATCCAACATTTCTTCTTTAGGTCGACATGCTAACTTGCTCCATCATCAACTCATTTAGCTCTTGTATAAATTCCTTTGTACGACAAGGTCAGGTCATTCTGTCAAACTTCATCAACCTCTTCGAGCCATTGAGCCTCTATTATGCATTTTTGGGCTAAGTACAATACATATCATACCCTTACCTTTCTCGTATTTGAATATTCCTCAGGTGAAAAATCACAATGAACATTTGTGCCACAGTTTTCGGTATCAATGAGTTAGCGAGTTGATGCTAGGAATTTTATAAAAGATGGTGGTTTCCTTCTCATGTTGATTCTCAATCTTGATCAAGTCATGAATCTCAAGTCTGTACCGCTGTAGGCACTGCATTTTTGCAATATAAGTCCCTATGATGAGTCTCATTTGGAGGCACTACCTTTTAAGTCACGGAAGTCACGGGAAACGGACGTCGGAAGGGGAAATTCAGAATAGACGTGTCAACAAATTCATTTCACAAGTTCACTGTTTTCGTTCGTGTGCTGCGTTCGTTACTTCGTTGGAACGTCAGATAGATTGCGGGCGTTCGTGTAGCGTTCGAAGAGGCGTTCGAACGGTGTCGGTCTTTCTGATTTTGCTGCTGCTAGCCTCACACCCAAGCCCAATTAGCCCACCAAAGCCCATTAAAATATTAATTAAATCATATACCAAATTAAATGAAATATTAATTAAATCATATACCAAATTAAATAAAACATTAAATGAAATCATGCCTAATTAAAATCAATCAACCAATTATATTCCCAATAAAAAATATTGTATTCCTAATTTAAAAAATATTATGCCTAAACAACACAAATTAAATATATTAACTTCCTAATTAGCCAAATTTTGTCCCCCCCTCAAATTTAGGATTTCCTTGTTTGACACCAAATCAAATTCCCTTTAAATGCCAAATCTATTTCCTTGTCAAGCAAGATTTAGCCCTACCCCCTTTGCCTATAAAAAGAACCCAATTCCAACCCTTGAGACCCTAGTTCATGGACACAAGAAAAGACCCTAGTTCATTCACACAAGAAAAGACCCAAGCTCATTGACACAACCAAACTCACACACCAACCCTCATAAATCAAACACACAGCCGAGACACATAACACCAGCCACCCACTCCAACAAAACACCAAAAATAGTAATCCCAAACAGCCCCCTTTACTCACCAAACAGCCCCCAAGTCACGCCCAAACAGCGCCCAAATCACATCTAAACAGCAGCCCATTTAACAGCAAATACATGAGTCTAAAACACCATAATAGCGATCAAAATACAGCAGTACGACAACAACAAAATTATCAAAACAGGAGAACGACGGCCCAAAACAGTGGGACAATGAACGAGAGCAGTGAACCAGTGAACCAGAGGAGTTGTGGAGCGCTAGCCCCTTCCGACGATCGTGTACCGTACGTCCGAGAGTTGACATAAAATGTTAGACCTGAGGGTACTTTTCCTATTATTTCCATCTATCTTTTTATTGTTTTATTCATCTTTGTCGCATGAGAGTCGTTTATTAGTGCATGATTGTGGCTCTTGAATGAATGCAAAATGTGTCGCCTCTTGTGGTATATAGGATGGAAACCCGGACATAAATTTCATAGCCGATTCCGAATAGACGGTAGTATGATCTGTACTCGGGATACAACTCCACGTACCGCTTGAGTAAACGGCGCATATTTCGTTTCATGTTGTTTTGATGTGTTTATTATTCGTTATTTAATTTCTGCATGTTATTCGTTTGCGTAATGATGTGATCGAGCGCATGGGCTTAGTAAGTTGGATTAAAGGTCTCCTATTTTGAGGGGTTAAAACCCTTTACCACGATGTTTTGCCGCGCCGTTGATGTATATTCGGTTGAATGTAAGATGTGTTCAATCGGGTATACGAAGTCCGATATTGTTTCTTTTATTTTTATATGCATTATGATGAGATAAAGCGCATAGGCTTAGTAAGTGCGATTAAAGGTCCTCTATTTTGAGAGGTTAAAATCCTTTACCACGATGCTTTGCCGGGCCGGAATGTATATTCGATTGGATGTAAGATATGTTCAATCGGATACACGAAGTCCGATATCGTTGTCTTTACTTCTTTATGTATGTATTGTGTTGTTTTCGCATGGGCTTAGTAAGTGCGATTAAAGGTCTTCTATTTTGAGAGGTTAAAATCCTTTACCACGACGCTTTACCGCGCCGAATAGTGTATATTCGATTGGATGCGAGATGAGTTCAATCGGATACGTGAGGTCCTACATTGTGGATTTGTTTGTCTATGTATGTGTTGCATGCATCAGGTCTGGTTCCGTTCGAACGCGTTCTCGAACGCCACACGAACGCGAACCTTCTGTTTACCGTTCGAACGTGTTCTCGAACGCTACGCGAACGCGCACACATTTTCTTAGTTTCATCATGCATCAGGTCTGGTTCCGTTCGAACGCGTTCTCAAACGCCACACGAATGAGAACCTTCTGTTTACCTTTCGAACGCGTTTACGAACGCTACACGAACGCGCACCTATTGAACTGAGTCATTTTCATCAGATTTCGTGCATAATTGTCCCTAGTAGCTATCCCTTCGTATGATGAACCTGATTGCTTTTCTGTATTATGCAAGATTGTGTATGTGTCGTTCATCTGTATTCCCCACATATATGAGTACAATGTGTTTATTAACTTGTATGTTTGCCGTATGTTAATTCTTCTTTATGTATGCAAATTGAGACATAGATTACATGCAAATAGGCTGTATGCAAATTCAGATATGTGTTACATGTAAATTTAGATGACATGTTGATGTATGCATGCAAACTTATGGGTAAATCATCATTGGAAATACGTTGCTTAGGCTTGTTTAGATTATTGCGCAAATCATTTTATTACAAGTGGCATAAGTAAGGGACCATTCCGAACCTAACGGTTTGAGGTCTTCCCTTGCGAGGGGTGAGTGCGGCCTTAAATCTCATTTTCCCCGTTCACACAGGTGGCGACTCCATCATTCTCCGGTTTAGTCCCCCGTGGGCTACTCCGTACTCCCAACTGGGCAGCGAGTTCGGGACAGCATGCGTCACCCAGTTTCTGTGTCCCACAGTCTTGCGACTCCACTGGGGATAGAGAATCAGCCCCGAAATACTGTCTTGTAATATTATGACTTGTGCTTTAATTAACTGTGTTTACTGTGGGTTAAAAGGGGTTTAATCAAATGCACTTTTAAGGCTAGGTAATGGTTTGGTGTCTTCCCTCATTCACTACCTTTCTATAAGGAAAAGTTGTGAAGGCACCTAGACAATCACTTACTTGTAGCCTATTGTGATGGACTAATTTGGAAGACTCGTTGTTTATTCCTGTCACCAAGCGATAAGAGCCTAAGAGGCTAGGGTACTTAAGAGAGCCTCGCTCCACCCTCCCTCTGGGGAATCTACAACGGGAAATCCATTTGACAGTCAGTCACACACCATAACTCGTTGGCACGTACTGTAAGGTATAAAAAAGGTGTGCTCACTTGGTCGCTCGAACCCTTGAGTGGGGAGACCTAGTTGTGGGCAATCCTTCGCCAGCGAGAGTCTTTATCTACACTCCCGCAAACCCACAAGTAGACCGGGGTCATATGGCCTATAGCAACTATTTCTTTGTGCTTGTGGACCATCCTCATTTGGATGCAGTTTGGCTTCTTGTCAGAAAAGCGAACTTGTTGGGCCATTTAAACTGGGACGAGTTCGTATCCTATGACAATTGGGCCAAAAGCTTCTGAAATGTTGATGGGCCACTCTGTAGAAATTATTTCTGTATGCTTGTGTTTGGGAACATTGTCGTTTGGATCCATTCGGACCTTTTGTCATGAGATATGGGCTTGTTGGGCCATTTAAACTGGGACAGGAACGTATCTTATGATGATTGGGCCAAAAGCTTCTAAAACGCCAATGGGCCATTATATGTTTGTGTTTAGGAACATTATCATTTGGATACGGTTGGACTTCTTGCCATGAGATGTGAACTTGTTGGGCCATTTAAACTGGGACGAGTTCACTCCTCTGACAATTAGCCCAAAAGCTTCTAAAATGATGATGGGCCGATTTGTGTGAAAATTTTAATGAGTTGATATATTCCTTGTATCGCACGTATCTCTTGCATCTCATGCATACATACATCATGTTAACTCTCTTGTGTCAAAAGAGCCATCATAGATATCCGTTGGGTTAGAGAAAATGGAAGACTTGTTAAAAGGCCAATAGCAAACATGAGCGAATCAGAGAATGAATCATCCCGTATGGATCAGTTTGAGAACAGTCTCACCAAGATTACTGAACAGTTACAAGCCTTGACCGCTGCTGTGGCTAATATGGTTGTGCCCCGTGCTGGGGGAAATTCTGAGAATGTGAGGCGCGAGGAGCCTCCGAATGGGTTGGGGGATGATATCCCCGCTTTTGATGACGACATGGCAGAGTATGCAACAAGCGGAGTGATTGGGTCTCAGGCATAATTTCAGAAGCTCCGAGATCAGGTAGAATCGGTTACCCGCAAAATGAGGGGTAAACATGAAGACTTGTTGGAGTATGAGGCGTTGACCTTTGAAGAACAGCTGCCAGCTCAGTTCAAGATGCCTGATATGGCTAAGTTCAACGGGAATGGGGACCCGAGGGTGCATCTGCGGCAATATGTCTCAATGATGAGTTCAGTGGGCCTATCACAGCGCCAAGTCCAAAAGATGTTTGGGATATCACTCGATGGAGCACCTGTAGTATGGTATCACAACCTTGAGAAAAAGGTTAAAGAAGATTGGAAGGAACTAGCTGATGCTTTTCTGAAGCAGTATGTCACAAACCTAGAGATTGACTTGTCGCTCCGCGACTTGGAGAATACCAAGCAGAAGCCAGAAGAAAGCTTCAAGGAGTATGTAGACCGCTGGAGAAGCCAGCTTCTGAAAATGAAGACTCGGCCCTCTGAGAAGGACCAGATTAAAATGATCATCAAGGGCACTAAACCCTCGATCTATGGTAAGTTGAGGAGAATGACCTCCATGATTGCAGATTTTCGATAGTTGAGGGAAACTGTCATGGATATAGAGGAAGAATAGGCTGAAAACAGAAAATTTTATGGCCAGAATAGAAGAACTTTTGGGGGGCCTTCTGAGACCAAGCCCGCTACTGCCGAGGTCGCTACCGTCAAGAAAAGGCGATTCTCCAATCTTGGTAGACCTTTGTCAAAGGTGCTTGAAAAGTTGAAGGGACAAGGGCTCTTAAAACCCTTAGAGCCTAAACCACTTCCAGATCATATATCACCCAACCTTGACCTAAGCATGTATTATCACTTCCATAAGAGGAGAGGCCATGAAACTGACAGCTGCACCCGCCTTAGGCATGAAATCCAAAACCTCATTGATGCCCATAAAATACCTGATCCTGAGAAAGAACAACCCAACACACATCGGAACCCCCTACCAAATTACCACTCCGTTCCACCACCCACTTACATGATCAACTCCGGCCTGCCCGAAACCTTTGTCCTCTAAAATATCAACCACCAGGCTTCTTGTCTTAAGATAAAGGATAACAATGAAGAACCATAGGGCAATGAAGAAGGCAATGTTTCGAATGATGAAGTTATCCCTCATAGTTTATTTGATCCTGCATTTTTAATACAGACATTGACTTAGTCTACATGTTCGAATTATTTTCTTAAATGATAATAAAGAAGTTCATTTCACTGAATCTCTTCTGCAATATGAGTATATTTGAGAAAAGCATTCAACCTTGGTACTATGAAATTCAGTGATGTTTAGAACACGGGGAATCTTCGGAAGCAACAACAGTACAGTCAGTTTCAGAAATGAATCAGCATCAGCTTGGGGGCGAGGCCCACATTATCAGCATCAGTTTAGGGGCTTAGACCCACATTAGTTTCAGTTTTGGGGATGAGTCCCAGGGCCGAGGCCCACATCAGTTACAGTTTGGGGATGAGTCCCAGGGCCGAGGCCCACATCAATATCAGCTTGGGTGCGAGGCCCACATCAGCATCAGTTTATGGGCTGAGCTCAGGGCCGAGGCCCACATCAGTTTGGGGATGAGTCCCAGGGCCGAGGCCCACATCAGCATCAGGTTAGGGGCTGAGTCTCAGTGCCGAGGCTCACATCAGTATCAGCTTGGGGGCGAGGCCCACATCAGTATCAGCTTGGGGGCGAGGCCCACATTATCAGCATCAGTTTATGGGCTGAGGCCTACATCAGTTTCAGTTTTGGTGATGAGTCCCAGGGCCGAGGCCCACATCAGTTACAGTTTGGGGATGAGTCCTAGGGCCGAGGCCCACATCAGTTACAGTTTGGGGATGAGTCCCAGGGCCGAGGCCCACATCAGTATCAGCTTGGGGCGAGGCCCATATCAGCATCAGTTTAGGGGCTGAGGCCCACATCAGTTTCAGTTTTTGGGATGAGTCCTAGGGCCGAGGCCCACATCAGTTACAGTTTGGGGATGAGTCCCAGGGCCGAGGCCCACATCAGTATCAGCTTGGGGCGAGGCCCACATCAGCATCAGTTTAGGGGTTGAGGCCCACATCAGCATCAGTTTAGGGGCTGAGGCCCACATCAGTTTCAGTTTGGGGACGAGTCCCAGGGGTGAGCCCACATCAGTTTCAGTTTGGCCGAGTATGGCACTCCGAAAGTGGAGCATGGTTCGAAAATGGACTACTTTCACATCTCGCCGAAAATAGCACTCCAAAAATGGAGCACGGTTCGGAAATGGACCAAGGAAGGCCTAACCCATCGGAATAGGATACATATCCATGCATACATGCATACATATCACATACATGCAATGTTTGTTTTGTGTTCGCAGGTTTGTAGCGGCAAAGACCATCTCATCAAATAACGGTTCAAAAATGAGCCACATTCTCGCACAACACGGTTCAAAAATGGACCGCTACCACAACATATGCCGAAAATGGCGCCCCAAAATGGAGCACACACAGCAGACGCCGAAAATGGCACTCCAAAATGGAGCACCCACAACAGATGCCGAAAATGGCGTTCCAAAATGGAGCACACACAGCAAAGGCCGAAAATGGCGTTCCAAAATGGAGCACAAATAGCAAATGTCGAAAATGGCGTTCCAAAATGGAGCACACACAACAGATGCCGAAAATGGCGTTCCAAAATGGAGCACACACAGCAAAGGCCGAAAATGGCATTCCAAAATGGAGCACACACAAATGCCGAAAATGGCGTTCCAAAATGGAGCACACACAGCAAATACCAAAAATGGCGTTCCAAAATGGAGCACACACAGCAAATGCCGAAAATGGCGCTCCAAAATGAAGCACACAACAGATGCCGAAAATAGCGCTCCAAAAATGGAGCACACACAGCAAATGCCGAAAATGGCGCTCCAAAATGGAGCACACACAACAGATGCCGAAAATAGCGCTCCAAAAATGGAGCACACACAGCAAATGCCGAAAATGGCGCTCCAAAATGGAGCACACACAACAGATGCCGAAAATAGCGCTCCAAAATGGAGCACACACAGCAAATGCCAAAAATGGCGTTCCAAAATGGAGCACACACAGCAAATGCCGAAAATGGCTTTCCAAAATGGAGCACGGTTCGGGAATGAACCAAGGGTCGCAGCACCTCACCACCAAATCAACTCAACACATGGCAAGTCAAGTGGCAGCTGGCGAGCCAGGTAAGTGAAAATGCATTGCATAACTTTGATAGGATTGTCACTGTTGCACATTACACAAGTCCCATCAAAATGTGGGAGACTGTAGGCACTGCATTTTTGCATATAAGTCCCTATGATGAGTCTCATTTGGAGGCACTATGTAGACACTGTATTTTTACATATAAGTCCCGATGATGAGTCTCGTATGGAGACACTACCTCTTTGATTGTGAAAGCCGCGGGAAACGGACGTCGGAAGGGTAAAGTTGGAAATTGATATTTTGGTCGGATTTAACTCGCTTGTTTCGCTTCGGGTTCGCTTGTTGGATCTCTATTTTAAAACACACCAAACCCATTAAATCACATCTCACAAATTAAATAATTAAAACACTTAAAATATATGTCACAAATTAAATTGAATTAAAAATAATTAAAATTAAATTAAATAACTAAATTGAAATTAAACTAAATCAAATCCAAATTAAAATCAAATTAAATAATTCACTCACCAATTTAAATAAAATTCCCCACCAATTACAATTATTCATTTCCTTTAATAAACTAAATAAAATAAATTCCAATTTACTTGATTTCTTTCCTTTTAAAAATCTCATACCAAACCCTAACATGCACTGTTATATAAAGAAAATACAAAAACCCTAATGGCCGGTCTCTCTCTAACACCTCTCCATTCTCACATCTGCATCTTCCTTCTCTCAACCACAACAAAAACAATGAAACCCTAAACTAATCTTCACGCCCACACTCAGCTCTCTCTCTCGCTCGGATTCTTCATACAGTGGCCAACACAACTAAACACTCGGCAGTCCTTCACAAAGAGAAAAACCCTAAGGCTTCTTCTTTCTTCACGCCCCTGACCTCTCGGCAGAAACCCTAGACAAACCCTAAGTATTCTCCTTCCTCACACATAGCTCACGGCAGAACCCTAGCTTCACATTCCTCACCCACTGAACACGCTGCAACAGCACAGACAAACTGCCCTTCACGCACCTTAACATATAACATCTTCACGTCACAGCCTGCCACACGCCCTTCAGCCTGCCTTCTCACGCACCTGCTGACCATAAACCGAAGCCATAATCAGCCACGAAGCCCTTTGGTGTTCAAACAGCAGCCCTCAGCCTTCAAACGATCCACGCTCTTTCACTCATTCTCCCTAATGCTCACTATCCACGGCCTGACCATGCACCAAATAATAAAACCCTAAAAGCCTTACGCCTAACAGGTAACCTTTAACAGCCCTCAGCCTTCTCTTTCATTTGAAACGCATCACACAAGACCTCACACGTCCCTTAACACTAAATGCACCTAAGACCTCAAGCCACGAACGGTCCACGCCCCTTAGCCACTTTCATACACGAAACCCTCCTGCACCTTCACGCAACTAACGCCCAAACAGCCATCAGCCTATACACCTCTCGGCAAGAACCCCATGCCTCACACTATAAATTTCCTCACTGCCAGAAAACGCATGCCACAAGTCCCATAATCTACCCTTAAATTACCGCCCGAATAAGTCTTAAACTGCCACAACTCACTGCCTGAAACCGTGCCTCACCGCACTGAAAAATATAGTCCCTAACCACCTAAAAACTGTCCAGAAACTGTTCCAAAACTGCTCAAAACAGTCCTCATAACCTCACATAAAGACTCCCCAAAACTACTCGAAACAGTACCCGAAAACCGCACAAAACAATCCATTAATACACCAAAATAGTGACCAGAAAACCGTGAAGAAATAGCAGCGAAACGGAGGTAGAACAGCGACCAAAACAGTGAAACAGTGAGCTAAGACGTTAAACCAGTGAACCAGAAGAATTGCGGAGTGATAGCCCTTCCGACGGTCGTGAAACGCAAGTCCGAGAGCCGACAAAAAGGTTAGACCTGAGGGTATTTTTCACATCCGTTTTCAGTGTTATTTTTATTATTTATTGAGATTCGTTTGCATGATTCTTATGTAGTAATGCATGTTGTGGCCCTTGACTAGGTAAAATATTGTACGATGCATGATTGTGGCCCTTGAATAGATAGTAAATGCATGTATTATGAAATGATGCATGATTGTGACCCTTGAATAGATAGTAAATGCATGTATTATGAAATGATGCATGTTGTGGCCCTTGAGTAGATAAATATGCATGTATTGTAAAATGATGTATGTTGTGGCCCTTGAATAAAATGAAAAATGTGTCGCCTCTCGTGGTATATAGGATGGAAACCCGGACGTAAATTTCATAGCCGATTCCGAATGGACGGTAGTATGATCTGCACTCGGGATACAACTCCACGTACCACTTGAGTAAACAACGTATATTTTGTTTTATGATGTTTTGATTTGTTTGTCATTCGTTACTTGTAATTCCGCATGTTACTTAGTTGATGTGTTCATGAGATGGTATTCAAGCATGATTAGTCATTTATTTCGCGTCGGGAATTCGCATTATGTTTAGTTTTGTTCTTTATTTTCCGCATTATATAATTGAGGTATGCCATGAGATTATTATATGATATTGTCGTTATAATGGTTTATTTTATGCATGCGAACTTAGGAGTAAATTACCCTTGGAAATATGTTAAGTAGACTCGGTTGATTTATTGCACAAATTATATCATCACAAGTGGCATAAGTAAGGGACCATTCCGAACCCAACGGTTTGAGGTCTTCCCTTGCGAGGGGTGAGTGCGGCCTTAAATCTTTGTCCCGGTTCACACCGGGTGGCGACTCCATGTTATTTTGTACTTCTCAACTAGGCCGCGAGCCTAGAACAGAATTGCGTCGTCAGGTCCTGTTGTCTACACACTACCTTTTAAGTCACGGAAGTCACGGGAAACGGACGTCGGAAGGGGAAATTCAGAATAGACGTGTCATCAAATTCATTTCACAAGTTCATTGTTTTCGTTCGTGCTGCATTCGTTACTTCGTTCGAACGTCAGACAGATTGTGGGCGTTTGTGTAGCGTTCGAAGAGGCGTTCGAATGGTGTCGGTCTTTCTGGTTTTGCTGCTAGCGTCACACCCAAGCCCAATTAGCCCACCAAAGCCCATTAAAATATTAATTAAATCATATACCAAATTAAATGAAATATTAATTAAATCATATACCAAATTAAATAAAACATTAAATGAAATCATGCCTAATTAAAATCAATCAACCAATTATATTCCCAATCAAAATATTGTATTTCTAATTTAACAAATATTATGCCTAAACAACACAAATTAAATATATTAACTTCCTAATTAGCCAAATTTTGTCCCCCCTCAAATCTTAGGATTTCCTTGTTTGACACCAAATCAAATCCCCTTTAAATGCCAAATCTCTTTCCTTGTCAAACAAGATTTAGCCCTACCACATTTGCCTATAAAAAGAACCCAATTCCAACCCTTGAGACCCTAGTTCATTGACACAAGACAAGACTCTAGTTCATTCACACAAGAAAAGACCCAAGCTCATTCACACAACCAAACTCACACACACACCCTCACAATCAAACACACAGCCGAGACACATAAACACCAGCCACCCACTCCAACAAAACACCAAAAACAGTAATCCCAAACAGCCCCCTTTACCTCACCAAAACAGCCCCCAAGTCACGCCCAAACAGCGGCCCAAATCACATCTAAACAACAGCCCCTTTAACAGCAAATACATGAGTCTAAAACACCAATAACAACGATCAAAATACAGCAGTACGACAACAACAAAATAGTATCAAAACAGGGAGAACGACGGCCCAAAACAGTGGGACAATGAACGAGAGCAGTGAACCAGTGAACCAGAGGAGTTGTGGAGCGCTAGCCCCTTCCGACGATCGTGTACCGTACGTCCGAGAGTTGACATAAAATGTTAGACCTGAGGGTACTTTTCCTATTATTCCATCTATCTTTTTATTGTTTTATTCATCTTTGTCGCATGAGAGTCGTTTATTAGTGCATGATTGTGGCTCTTGAATGAATGCAAAATGTGTCGCCTCTTGTGGTATATAGGATGGAAACCCGGACATAAATTTCATAGCCGATTCCGAATAGACGGTAGTATGATCTGTACTCGGGATACAACTCCACGTACCGCTTGAGTAAACGGCGCATTTCGTTTCATGTTGTTTTGATGTGTTTATTATTCGTTATTTAATTTCTGCATGTTATTCGTTTGCGTAATGATGTGATCGAGCGCATGTGCTTAGTAAGTTGGATTAAAGGTCTCCTATTTTGAGGGGTTAAAACCTTTACCACGATGTTTTGCCGCGCCGGTTGATGTATATTCGGTTGAATGTAAGATGTGTTCAATCGGGTATACGAAGTCCGATATTGTTTCTTTTATTTTTATATGCATTATGATGAGATAAAGCGCATAGGCTTAGTAAGTGCGATTAAAGGTCCTCTATTTTGAGAGGTTAAAATCCTTTACCACGATGCTTTGCCGGGCCGGATAATGTATATTCGATTGGATGTAAGATATGTTCAATCGGATACATGAAGTCCGATATCGTTGTCTTTACTTCTTTATGTATGTATTGTGTTGTTTGCGCATGGGCTTAGTAAGTGCGATTAAAGGTCCTCTATTTTGAGAGGTTAAAATCCTTTACCATGATGCTTTTCCGCGCCAGATAGTGTATATTCGATTGGATGCGAGATGAGTTCAATCGGATACGTGAGGTCCTACATTGTGGATTTGTTTGTCTATGTATGTGTTGCATGCATCGGGTCTGGTTCCGTTCGAACGCGTTCTCGAACGCCACACGAATGCGAACCTTCTGTTTACCGTTCGAAAGCGTTCTCGAACGCTACACAAACACTCACGCATTTTCTTAGTTTCATCATGCATCAGGTCTGGTTCCGTTCGAACGTGTTCTCAAACGCCACACGAACGAGAACCTTCTGTTTACCGTTCGAACTCATTTACGAACCCTACACGAACGTGCACCCACTGAACTGAGTCATTTTCATCAGATTTCGTTCATAATTGTCCCTAGTAGCTATCCCTCCGTATGATGAACCTGATTGCTTTTCTGTATTACGGAAGATTGTGTATGTGTCGTTCATCTATATTCCCCACATGTATGAGTACAATGTGTTTATTAACTTGTATGCTTGCCGTATGTTAATTCTTCTTTATGTATGCAAATTGAGACATAGATTACATGTAAATAGGCTGTATGTAAATTTGGATATGTGTTACATGTAAATTTAGATGAACTTGTTGATGTATGCATGCGAACTTATGGGTAAATCATCCTTGGAAATACGTTGCTTAGGCTTGGTTAGATTATTGCGCAAATCATTTTATTACAAGTAGCATAAGTAAGGGACCATTCCGAACCTAACGGTTTGAGGTCTTCCCTTGCGAGGGGTGAGTGCGGCCTTAAATCTCATTTTCCCGGTTCACACCGGGTGGCGACTCCATCATTCTCCGGTTTAGTCCCCCGTGGGCTACTCCGTACTCCCAACTAGGCAGCGAGTTCAGGACATCATGCGTCACCCAGTTTCTGTGTCCCACAACTGCCTCTCAACGGGTACCACAACCGCTAGCTTCATTGCTCATTCTTGTGAAAATCTATATCGATTTCACAACCTTGATCTAGTTACCCTTCTTCTGATTCATAACTTGGCCATATCTTCCACTAGGCTTTCTCTGACCGAAGAGGTTGACCCGAGCTAACTTTGGTTAGTCCATCTACTGGTTTCTCCACTTGAAAAAGCCCATCTTATGCCACTTCGGGCTGATGCATACTCTCGACATGCTGCAATCTTAGAAAGGAATGATTTACAAAGACCTGCAAAACAAAACATACGCCATGCCAGAAAACTCATCTCATCTGGCTATTATTAAAATAGTAAGGCCTCAGGGGAGTAATTCTAATATCGAGCCATCTAAGTCACCTGGTTGCAAATGAATGAACCCTCATTGTGCCAACGCACAACAATATGGCCTCGACGGGACGTAAGCCGGCCTCGAGCCAATCTAATAGAGAGATGCATTGGAGGAAAGATTCCGACCCCAAGCCATCTTAGTCACTTGACTACAAGGGAATGAACCTTTCTTGCGCCAACACACAACAATAGGACATCAGCGGGAGGTAACCCAGCCCCTAGCCAATCTCACAAAGAGAGGTATTAGGGGAATGATTCCGACCTCAAGCCATCTAAATCACTTGGCCGCAAGGGAATGAACCCTCATTGTGCCAACACACAGCAATACATCCTCAGTGGGACGTAACCCAACCCCGAGCCAATTTGACAGAGAGAGGCCTTGGGGGAACGATTCTGACCCTAAGCCATCCAAGTCACTTGATTGCAATGGATGAACCCTCTTTGCGCCAATACACAACAATATGTCCTCGACGGGACATAACCCAGATCCAAGCCAATTTGACAGAGAGATGCATTAAGGGAAATATTCTGACCCCAAGCCATCTAAGTCACTTGGCCGTAAGGGAATGAACCCTCATTGCACCAACACATAGCAAAAGGGCCTCGATGGGACGTAACCCAACCATGAGCTAATCAATAAACCTGGCCACCAAGAAATGATCCATCTTTGTGCCAATCAAGCAATAGAGCATCAGCGAAATGAATGTAGTCCCGAGCCATCTAAGCCAGAAAGATCTTGAGGGAAGATTTTCAACCTCAGTCTGTCCTCTCAAACACTGGTAATGGCGTCACATACCAAGTCACCAAAAAAAATGACAAATGTAACGAGGGTGATGTATCATGCACTCCGCTTTGACCCAAAAATATTGAGGTAATTGAGACAATGTCCTGCCCCATGTTACCTAAAACAATAATTTTGAATCTCACAATCCAAACGTCCCGACGAACCAAGATACGAATCATGGGGCGGCCAACGCCATGAGTGAATTTCCCCCCATGCTAGGCAAACCCCGATTCTACAAACGTCACGAAGGCCTTTTAGTTTTCTCCGTGCTATGCTCTTTTGGATCCAAAAAGGGATGACCAGTTCCATGGGGGAATTATCCCTCCCCATGCTAGGAAAATCCCGATGCTACAAATGCATGGAGGCCCATGGGCCTTGCTTATGCTATGCACCTCCAACTCTCTCTATGGGCGGAAAACGCCATGAGGGAAATATCTCTCCCCATGCTATGCAAACCCAAGGGTACCGTATTACCTCAAAGTGTCTTCAATCCATACGTGCTATGGTTACCCAAGGGAGCCAACCGTCATGCCGGTCTTCTCGTAGAACGTGCTATGGTTACCCCGAGGCACCAAACGCCACGTAGTTGTTCAATCTCTTTGGTCTTCGATGGTTCAAAACATCGGGTACTGACGTTCCGGCCCGAAGTGTTTGATAATGACACAAGGCTGATGTTCCATGGGGGTGCGCATTTTCCTCACATCTTTTTATATATTTTGTCTATGCCATTCACGAGTATTTCCAAGAAATACCAATTATGTTTTTCCATTTAAATAAATAACAAGCATGTAAAAGTGCAAATACTTTATAAAGAACATAAAATTTTTACTTGCATTTCAAGGATCTACTGCCTATCTTACAACTATTTATGGGTTATTTCAAGAGAGGCTCTATTGACAACGCTCCCGCTACACCTCCATGTTCCATGACTTCCTGAGTCGGGTGTTATCCATATGCTTCAGGTGATAGGAATCTGACCTGATGACCTCTACTATCGGTGATACCTCACCCTCATGGCATCACAGCTGATGCATTCTTGGAGGTATCCTTTCCTGACAAAGTCTTTAACCTGCTCCTGCAAATCTATGCAGCTCTTTATGGAATGTCCCATTGTATTGTGATGGGAGCAATACGCCTTTTTGTATCTCCTCTCTACCGGGAACCTTCTTGGGTCGGGCTCTGTCAGTAGCTATTTGTCCTGTATTTCCTGAGCTATATGAGATAATGGCCTGTTGTGGACCGTGTAAGCCGTGCCTCTCGTAATATGCGTAACTTGGATTGAGGGCCTCCTCCTGGGTATTGAGTTTCCCTAATTTATGGGCTTGAATTCAATCCTCCACAGGCCCAATCCATTTCATCTACCACCTCTGTCGCGTCGGGTATATGGCCTTGGCTCTTTCTTCACCTGAGCTGCACCTCCTCAGACTATCTTTTTTCTTCTTCTAGTAGCACAAACCTCTTTCGCATGTTCTAAAGCTGTTGTGTAGTCTGTAACCTTATGAATCTTGAGGTGGGACAACAATCTACCAACCTTCAGTCCTCCCATGAGACTTTTCAAGGCTTCTAAGATCTCGTACGCCCATACATTCAATACAAAATTATGGTATATATCTAAAAAATTCTTAAGCGGCTCATCATCTCACTGTTTCATCATCCTCAGTGAACTAATTGTCTTCCTCGATGTGCATGCTCCTTTAAGATGGCGTACAAAATACTTTCTTAGCTGTGAAAAGCTACTGATACATCTGGTAGTCAAGTTTCTAAATCTTAAGCTGACCGGCCCTCCCAGGGTTTGGGGAAATACCATATAGATTGCTTCCCCGATCACACCTTGAATCTCCATGAGCAAAGTGAATTTCTCAACATGGGACTTAGGGTCCATGTAACCCTTGTAGATGTCCATCGAGAGCATGAAGAACTCTTGAGGAACTCCACCTCCAACACTTCCTTAGTAAAAAGGGATGTTGCCTTCGCATCTTGGTCGTCCCGAGCACCTCATCTCGTGCTCTTTTCCTATTTCCTCATCTTCTTCTGGAAATAATATCTCAGATGGCTCTCAGTGTCCTAATCATACTCACTTATTTGAGTGTGATATCTTTTTCCAATTGGAGCTCTTCGTCCCCGCCCTCGGTATCGCATGAGCCACCTCTCCCCAAAACACAGGCTAGTACTGGATGATTTCGGGATTCGCTTATCGTCATCTTCCTTCCAAGTATTTTCCACAGGTGCAACGCTAGCTACAATCACCGATCTCAGATCGTGAGCTCACTTTCTCCCTATTTCTCGTTCCCCTTCCACTCTAACTCTCTCTTTCGGCTGGCAATCTCTTCTCTCCTTGTACCGGGCCCGCTTGTCCCCGTTCTCCTGTATTCCTCTCCAACCTCTCAATCTTTCCCATCATGGTTTTCATGTAGGCCTGGGTTACCTCATTTTCCTTCGGGCATTCTTCTTTTCCAACCGTTATCTTCCACATTATTCATTCACTCCGTCGTTGAGACCTCCGGAACTCTATGATTCCCCCCTCTGCCATTGTCTTAATGTGTTTACTTCTTTTTTGTACTGATCCCTATAGACAACGCCGACTGTTGACAGTTATTTTTCGTTCGAATGGAAATATGATAAATTAACCCCTTGAATAAACCTCTCTCAGCAGTGAATTTATTTAGTTAGTAGGGAGCTAAATGTAAATTTAGCAAGCAGATAAGAAAACACAGAGTTTACGTGGTTCGGTGGAGACTGGCTCTAACCTATGTCCACGAGAGAAATGAAGGGTATTTTATTACTGCTTGGGGTCAAGCCAAACCCAAGCTATGAGTGGGGTAGATTACAAGAATACAAAAATAAGCACATCATGTCTTACAATAAGCCTTGTACAAGTCTCTCAAGTGGTCGGGTTTTGACCTGCTTTCTCTATCACTAACCCTTCTACTCTTAGTTTCTCTATAAGTTATGAGATATAGAATCTGCCAACCAACCAACCCTTTAGTCTAAGACTTCAACCCCTTTATATAGGGTCCCAAATCCACTATTCCACCATCCATGACGGCAGCTCATGTCAGTTGGAGTTGGTGCTTGGAGCGCCAATCTGAATAATGTATTGTACATTTTATTATTTATTAATAAAAAAACTAGATTTTCATTTCAAACCTTATTAATGGTAATATCATTTTGCATATTAGATTAATGTATAAATATACTAAAACTACATCGACCTTAGAATAGTCTTGTAGTAATATTGGACACTAGATGGTCTGACATTAGGATATAATTACTATTAAAAACTATTCTTAAAGTAAATATTCCTCATCGTTAGTTTTGGAATACGGTCGAATTCCTATAACCTAGAAGACTAGCAAATATCGTATATTGGAATTGGAGTTCCAATGGTTTAACCCGATGTACCGTTATCCTTGGAAGATCGTAAAGACATGTGAGTATTCGTTGGAGCGAATACTGAATGACTCACATGTGATTCCTAATAGTTGGAAGTGCACACCACCGTGCATATGTGATCCTTTGACTATAGGATAACATTGATTTTGTGTGAGAAACATTTTATGGTTTGGCCTCTAGATGTTCGTTAGATGTGGACTGATGCACTCGTTAATCAAATGTGTATCAAGATAGGATTCGTCAGCCCGTATGTGTACCATAAAAGGGTTTAGGTAACCACGTGAGTAAGTCGCGATTCTTAAAGACTTTAGCCAAAGCCGATCACCTATGTTGGATCTCATTAGTTGTAAAAAATCATGGACATGTCGACATGAGATGTGCGCCTCGAAAACTTGACAGTATATTCTATGTTTCCTAAGCACAACTCGGATAGCCTACGACAGAGGGATTGTTAAACATATGTTATGACCTCGACTTGTATAGTTCATAAAGATCGTTCATGTTCTTTGTGTTGTTTATAATTTAATTATATTTCACAACACATATTTTGAATCTAAGCCATGATAATTATAATTTAATAATGCATAAATTATATTGGATATGCATTGCATGTTTTTTAAATTAAAATTTTAATTTTGAACCAAGAATGTTAATGACTTGATTGTCTTAAATCTCCAGTGATTAGGTGATTTCTTTATTTAAATAATAGTATTAATAATGTTGGAACATTATATGAAGGTCTGTCTTGTTAATATGAAGATGAATAAATTCTTACTACTTATGCTCAAGACCATCGATAGTGTGAGGGTATAGGTGCTCGGAACTTAGGTCGCTGTGGTAAAATATTAGATGTAACGTGATGAGTTAACGCAGTCACCCAATACCATCATTATTATGAGGGTGTACATACGAATCTCATTAGTACACATTGACAAGTATACATCTGAAATATGTCTTAATCCAATACTGTCATTGCTATGAGGATAAGAAACGGTTCAAGACCTGGGATTCATTCCAAAATTCTGCAGATGGGGGCGAGGCCCGTATCAGTATCAGTCTTGGGGCGAGGCCCATATCAGTATCAGTCTGGGGGCGAGGCCCATATCAGCAGTATCAGTCTTGGGGCGAGGCCCATATCAATATCAGTCTTGGGGCGAGGCCCATATCAGTATCAGTCTTGGGGCGAGGCCCATATCATTATCAGTCTGGGGGCGAGGCCCATATCAGCAGTATCAGTCTTGGGGGCGAGGCCCGTATCATTATCAGTCTTGGGGCGAGACCCATATCAGCATCAGTCTAGGGTTGAGGCCCATATCAGTATCAATCTGGGGGCGAGGCCCATATCAGCGGTATCAGTCTGGGGGGCGAGGCCCATATCAATATCAGTTTAGGGCGAAGCCCACATCATTTTGCGGACGAGGCCCACATCAGTATCAGTTTTGGGGATAAATCCCAGGGCCGAGGCCCACATCAGCAGAATTTTGGAATGAATCCAGGGAATGAATCCCAGGGTCGAGGCCCACATCAGCAGAATTTTGGAATAGGGAATGAATCCCAGGGTCGAGGCCCACATCAGCAGAATTTTGGAATGAATCCAGGGAATGAATCCCAGGGTCGAGGCCCACATCAGCATCAATCTGGGGGCGAGGCCCATGTCAGTAGCAGTTGGGGCCGAGGCCCACTTCAGCAATCAGTTTTGGGGATGAGTCCCAGGGTCGAGGCCCACATCAAACACAGCTCGGGATGAATCCCGAGGGTCGAGGCCCACATCAGCATCAATCTGGGGGCGAGGCCCATGTCAGTAGCAGTTGGGGCCGAGGCCCACTTCAACATCAGTTTTGGGGATGAGTCCCAGGGTCGAGGCCCACATCAAACACAGTTTGGGAATGAGTCCCAGGGTCGAGGACCACATTACATCAGTATCAGCATTGCCGGGTATGGCATTCTGGGGGCGAGGCCCACATTACATCAGTATCAGCATTGCCGAGAATGGCACTCCGAGAATGGAGATATAATCTAAGAATGGAGCAGAGTTCAAAAATGAACAAGTCGGAAATGACACTCCGAGAATGGAGATATGGTCCGGGAATGGACAGTTCAAGAATGAACAAGCCGGGAATGGCACTCCAAGAATGGAAGCACGGTTCGGGAATGAACCACCTTACAGTAACGGTTCGGGAATGAACCACCTCACGATAACAGTTCAGGAATGAACAACTTACAGTAACAATTCGGGAATGGACCACCTTACAGTAACGGTTCAGGAAGAAAGCCTGCATGTCAGTACAGTTCGGGAACAAAGCTCAAGGGGAAGAAAGCCTCATATCAGTATAGTTTGAGAACAAAGCTCAAGGGGAAGAAAGCCTCATGTCAGTACAGTTCGGGAACAAATCTCGGAGGAATAAAGCCTCATCTCAACAGTTCGGGAATAAAGCTCGGGAGGAATAAAGCCTCATCTCAACAGTTCGGGAATAAAGCTCGGGAGGAATAAAGCCTCATCTCAACACAGTTCGGGAACAAAGCTCGGGAGGAATAAAGCCTCATCTCAACAGTTCGGGAATAAAGCTCGGGAGGAATAAAGCCTCATCTCAACAGTTCGGGAATAAAGCTCGGGAGGAATAAAGCCTCATCTCAACACAGTTCGAGAATGAACAAGCAGGGAATGGCAATCCAAGAATGGAGCAGAGTTCAAGAATGGACAAGCCGGGAATGGCACTCCAAGAATGGAAGCACGGTTCGGGAATGGACCAACTTACAATAACGGTTTGGGAATGGACCACCTTACGACAACGGTTCGGGAATGGACCACATCACAACACGGTTCGGGAATGAACCAGGGGTCGCAGCACCTCACCACCCAAATCAACTCAACACATAGTAAGTCAAGTGGCAGCTGGCGAGCCAGGTAAGTAGAAATGCATTGCATAACTTTGATAGGATTGTCACTGTTGCACATTACACAAGTCCCATCAAAGTGGGGGTGACTGTAGGCACTGCATTTTTACACATAAGTCCCTATGATGAGTCTCATTTTGGAGACACTACCTTTTAAGTCACGGAGGTCACGGGAAACGGACATCGGAAGAGGGAATTCAGAATAAACAAGGTTCACTGTTTTCGTTCTTGCTGCATTCGTGTTTACGTTCGAACGTCAAACGGATTGCGGGCATTCGTGCCGCGTTCGAGGAAGCGTTCGAACGGTGTCGGTAATTCTGGTTTTGCTGCTAGCCTCACATCCAGCCCAATTAGCCCCCCAAAGCCCATAAAACACATCCCAATTTAAATAAATAAATATTAATTAAAACATTAACTAAATAAGATAATAATTAAATTAATTAAATAATTAAATAAAACATATACCAAACATAAAATAAGCAATTACCAACTTAAACTAAAATCATGCCTAAATTAAACAAATCACATACTAAATCAAAAATATAATCATACCAAGTTAAAATCAATCAACCAATATATTATTCCTAACTTAAAATATTGTATTCCTAAACCAAGCCAATCAAATATTCAACCTTCCCTATCTAGCCAAGATTTGTCCCCCCCTCAATCTTTGACTTCCCTTAACCAAACCAAATCAATCCCTATTTAATTAGCCAAATCCCTTTCCTTGTCAAGCCCAACCCTTTGCCTATAAAAAGAACCCTTCACCAACCTTCTCAACCCTAGTCCCTAGTCCCTAGCTCATACACAACACACATAAAAATTACAGGAAGAACACACCCAAAAAGAGTAAGCAAAAGATAAAGAGGAGACGGCAGCGAAACCACAAGGAAACAGTAGCAAAAGACGGAGAACGACGACTCAAAACAGTAAGACAACGAACGAGAACAGTGAACCAGTGAACCGGGAGAGTTGCGGAGCATCCGAGAGGTGATTTAAAAGGTTAGACCTGAGGGTACCTTTTCATTAGTTTATATTCATTTTTGTTATTATTATTGAATTCTATTCGCATGAGAGTCGTTTATGGATGCATGTTGTGGCTTGAATGAAATGGAAGAGTGTCGCCTCTTGTGGTATATAGGATGGAAACCCAGACGTAAATTCCGTAGCCGAATCCGAATGGACGGTAGTGCGGTCTGTACTTGGGATACAACTCCACGTACCACTTGAGTAAACGTCACATTCTCTGGTTTTGTGTTGCTTTTATTTATTTATTTCTTGTCATTTAAATTCTGTATGTTGCTTATTCCCGTATGATATGATCGAGTGCATGGGCTTAGTAAGTGCGATGAAAGGTTCCCTAATTGGAGGGGTTAAAATCCTTCACCACGACGCTTTGCCGCACCGATTGATGTGTGTTCGGTTGAATGCGAGATACGTTCAATCGAGCATACCTAGTTTGATATGATTGTCTTTATTTTCATATGCATGACTCAATCGAGCGCATGGGCTTAGTAAGTGGAATGAAAGATCCCCTAATTGGAGGGGTTAAAATCCTTCACCACGACGCTTTGCCGCACCGATTGATGTGTGTTCGGTTGAATGCGAGATACGTTCAATCGAGCATACCTAGTTTGATATGATTGTCTTTATTTTCGTATGCATGACTCAATCGAGCGCATGGGCTTAGTAAGTGGAATGAAAGATCCCCTATGGGGAGGGGTTAAAGCCCTTTTACCACGATGCTTTGCCGCGCCGGTTGATGTGTGTTCGGTTGGATGCAAGATACGTTCAATCAGACATACTTAGAATAATATGATTGTCTTTATGTTTGTATGCATGATGTGATGTGACGCGCATGGGCTTAGTATGTTGGTCTAAAGGTCCTCTCTTTGAGAGATCAAGAGCCCCAAAAGGCCACCTTTACGGCAGTACTTCGCCGCGCCCCTTTATTTTGTTGTTTATGTATTACGTCATATTTCATGCATCAGGTCTGTTCCCGTTCGAACGCGTTTACGAACACAACTCGAATGCGCATACATTTTTGCCTTATCATGCATCAGGTCTCATTTCCGTTCGAACGCGTTTACGAACGCCATACGAACGTGAGCATTCTGTTTCATTTCCGTTCGAACGCGTCATCAAACGCTACTCGAACGTGAGCATTCTGTTTCATTTTCGTTCGAACGCGTTTACGAACGCTACTCGAACGTGAGCATTCTGTTTCATTTTCGTTCGAACGCGTTTACGAATGCCACACGAACGCGCACACACTGAACTGAGTCTGTCTTATCATATTCATGCATAATTGCCTCTTGGTTGATCTTTCTTGTGTTATATAACCAACCGTATTATTTGTATCCCTGCATTTATCCATTCTATGTGTTCTTGGGATTGTATTCGAGCATGATTAGGCTGTTAGCATGTTATTTGGTTAATAGGTTCATGAGATAGTACTCAAGCATGATTACGTTGTTCTTAGTTTTCCATACCATAGGATTGAAATATGTTCATGAGATTGTCATGTGATGTTGCATGTTGTGATGAACTTGTTGATGTATGCATATGAATTTAGAAGCATGATATTCTTAGGAATAAGTGTTACTTAAGCCTGATTAAATTATTGTGTAAATCCTTTCATTACAAGTGACATAAGTAAGGGACCGTTCCGAACCCAATGGTTTGAGGTCTTCCCTTTGCGAGGGGTGAGTGCGGCCTTAAATCTCATTTTCCCGGTTCACACCGGGTGGCGACTCCATTACTCTCCGGTTTAGTCCCCCGTGGCTACTTCGTACTCCCAACTAGGCCGCGAGCCTAGGAACAGCATGCGTCGCCCAGATTTCCTGTGTTCCCACACCATGTCTACAACTTGACTTGACATGAGTCTATGGGGGATGTCCCCGGTCAACTGAACCAGATGAAGTTTCAGGATATAAGTCATATGACATGTGTAATCCATGTCTACAACTTGACTCGACATGAGTCTATGAGGGATGTCCCCGGTCAACTGAACCAGATGAAGGATCAGGATATAAGTCATACGACATGTGTAATCCATGTCTACAACTTGACTCGACATGAGTCTATGGGGGATGTCCCTGGTCAACTGAACCAGATGAAGGTTCATGATATAAGTCATACGACATGTGTAATCCATGTCTACAACTTGACTCGACATGAGTCTATGGGGGATGTCCCCAGTCAACTGAACCAGATGAAGTTTCAGGATATAAGTCATAAGACATGTGTAATCCATGTCTACAACTTGACTCGACATGAGTCTATGGGGGATGTCCCCGGTCAACTGAACCAGATGAAGGTTCGGGATATAAGTCATACGACATGTGTAATCCATGTCTACAACTTGACTCGACATGAGTCTATGGGGGATGTCCCCGGTCAACTGAACCAGATGAAGGTTCAGGATATAAGTCATACGACATGTGTAATCCATGTCTACAACTTGACTCGACATGAGTCTATGGGGATGTCCCCGGTCAACTGAACCAGATGAAGGTTCATGATATAAGTAATACGACATGTGTAATCCATGTCTACAACTTGACTCGACATGAGTCCATGGGGGATGTCCCCGGTCAACTGAACCAGATGAAGTTTCAGGATATAAGTCATATGACATGTGTAATCCATGTCTACAACTTGACTCGACATGAGTCTATTAGGGATGTCCCCGGTCAGCTGAACCAGATGAAGTTTTATGCAAGTATTTACTCTACAGACCTGACGAAGGTCCAAGAATATTTCCTCAACATACAACTAGACGTGTTGAAGGTCTGTGAAATAGTCTTTCTTTATCATACTACTAGACTTGTTGAAGGTCCACGAGCCTGCTGTCGAATGGGCTATCAAATGGTCCTGTCCTGATAGGATTTACAACTGATGATACTCCACCCATGTTGAATGGACGAGATGATAATCCATCTTGTCATACATTGAATACAATCTTTCTAAGTCGTACGGGAGAGAAGACAATTTTTCCATGTACCATAGAATTGATGGACATCCATCTTGTTGTTTGGGAATTGAATGAACAAAATATTTTATCATCCCGTTCATGTCGAGTGTGACCACATGATATGATACTACAAGTGCCCTTGAATTCAAAATAATTTGGAATAAAGAGAGAGCTCCACTCAACTACTATTGGATTGTGTCGAGTGGACTTAGTGCCTAACTTTATTTTTGTCTCGTTGAATGAGTGTGAGAAGTAGATTATGTGGCCTTAATGTGGCCCTATCATCGATAATTTTCACGTTTGAAGGGCCAACTTATTGCTTCTGTCGCTTGCTGGGGCCTTCCAACGTGACCATAGCCCATGGGTGACGTCTTTGGCCTGATCCTGCAATTTCTGAATCAGCTGAGCCTATGAAAATTTTGCTTAGGCTGATTTGGTTTGTTTAGTTGGGCTCAATAAAGCCCAAATGTAATGCGACAAAAGAACTTTGTGTTCAGCCTACACCTGATACGACAAATAATCCCCAAAACCAGATCTACAAACAATACCCCCAAAACCAATCCTCTACACCGCCTCATTCATCGACAGAGAGGCTGCACTGAGCCGAGCCATCCTGAAGCCATGGCGCTAGAGCAAATCTGTCTGGCGCAACAAGCCAGGGACTTGAGCCATTACGATGTCGGCGATCTCCTCGGCTCAGGAGGTATCCACATGGATTATCCAGAGAGCGAGGTCGGAGGCGAGAGTTGACTCGACGTCGCGGTCGGAGGAATCGATTGTCGCTGCTCTTTTCTGGAACCGATTTGGGGCTCTCTTTGTTACCGGTTTGTGCTCTGTTTCATTTGTTGTATGGGTTTGATTGGAATTTGGTTTGAGATCTGTTGATACAGATGACTATGGGGGTTGGGCGCCCAATAGGTAAGGAGCCGTGTCCCCTGGTAGGACTGTTTCGACAGCTTCTGGTGCCCAAAGCAGTTTCTGTGTTGTTCAGGGTAGTGCAGATGGAGCTATAGGCTTGGGAAATGTGTTTTCCGGATCTGGCGTGTCATCTTCACTTCCTGAGACTGTGATTGATTCTGGTTCTGTTGTGGGAGAGGAACTCGTTATGGTGAAACGGTCTGGTAAGGATACTACTACGGCAGTATGAGAGGCAATTTTCAAAAGCGTGATAACAAGAAAGCCTAGATCTTGCTGCTTCTTATTCTATATTGGAAGTAGAACAGTAACAAATCTCAGGTAAAAAATCAAGCTAAGGCACTGATGTGGGGATCTAACACATGCTCATGTGGGATGTGGAGTTCAAGTCACGGCTTTCAACTTGGGCTGTGTTTACTTGAGTTGAGTTTTGCTGAAAATGGCTGATGATTTTCTTGCCTGGGGAAGTTTCTTGAGTTTCCCAGGCGATGTGGGACTGAGGGAAATTTCCCTAGGCCCAATTTGGTTAGCTGGGCTCATTGGTTGTACAAATAACCATTAGGCCCATTTGGAATATTGTGATTCTTCTACACGTAGGTAGTGCTGGCGTTTTGATGGGCTGGTCTGGATGTATATAGGACTGGTTCAAATAGGCTGACGTGGCCCGACTGGTTTCTGACTTTCACGTGCACGTGGGCTGTAAATGTTTGTCGTGTGGATGGTGGGGCAGTCGTGTGATTGGATCAAGCCTCTTGGGCCTAAATGGGCACTTGGCATTGATGGGTTAGCATGTGGGCTGTAAGTGCTTGTATGAGGGCTGTCGGTTGGGCTGACATAATGAGGGCTTATGCATGTAGGCTGATCACATGTCTCGTTTGTGGGCTCGCTGTTTTACGTCTGACAGCTTGTGTATCATGCATACGTGGGCTGATCAGGTTCCCTCGTTACTGGACTGGGCTCGGTGCACTGGCCAGAAGGCTGAATGCTCATATGCTCGCAAATGTGGGGCTGGTTTTCATATATTCTATGTGTGGGCTTTTTTACTTTGCCGACTTGTGCGGTTATTATGATGGGCTTGTTGGGCTTTTTCTCTTTGATTTTTTTTTTGGATCCTTGTTTACTTTTTCTTAAGATCTTGTACCCTTCCTGAGGTATGTCCCTTGTACTTTTATACTTTTTATTTCATTAGACATGATGAAAGTCCAGATCATACCCATACCATGGGTCGAAAGACCAAGGGAGTCATACATGTCGAATGTAGTATCAAATGGAATCTTAAGCAAGTGACAAGCTATATATATAGTAATGTCAATTGGGACACCCTCAACAACATACTGATGTCGAGTGGAAGATCCCTAACAAGTCCTATGTCAGACATTGCAAATGTCGATTGTGCCATCCATAATAATTATCTAGTTTTAAATTATAGTGTCGACTGGGACACCCATGACAAGTTATAACACCAATTATAAATCTAATGTCTTACTAATGTCGACTGAGAGATTCTTTAAAAGTGCAAGCCATACCTGGTAATGTTGACCGGGATGTCCTCGCCAAATCTTCATTTGGGTATTGTCAAATGGGACAATCTCCTTATGCCGGTTCCATTGAAGGGACGCGCCTTGTTCCTGATGTAGGTCTATGAGACTGGTCGAATTGAGTCTAAAATTATTGACAATCTATTAATGTCTTCTGGAGGAGATGAGAATCATCTTAACGTCGTCTGAAGAAGATAACACTTCTTTCATGCAGTCTGGAAGTGATGGCAATCCTTCTACATAGTTTATTGGTTGATTGGAGTATGGTTGGGGATTATGAGGATATTCTCTGGTCGACTGGTGGAAGTGTGTAGAATGATCCAAGTGTTGGTTCACTGGTAGTCTGGCACCGGGTAGGCTAGTGAGAATCACTCTTTCCAACTCTTGTATTTCCTTTCGCATGGAGGAGATAACTTGTTGTGATCGGTCGGCTGGAGAATCATGGTGGCTTTTCTGGTGATTAAGTGGATGTTCGTTTGATGGTGGATTTCCACTTGCCATATTTTTGAATGCTCCTAATGGATTGGATCAAATGATAGGATTGTTGGGGTGACCCGTAGCCTCGGGCCTTTGGGAGGTTGAAGATATGCGCTCATAAGTTTGTAATTTTTCTTGGAGGATGATTAATTAAGTGATCATGAGATCTAGTGTTTGCTCGTTGCGTGATGCATACGAGTAGGGGAAGGATCTTAGATGGTGAGATCTTTAATTGCATGCTATGAATCGCTAGGGCCACACGGTGGGAGCCAAATTATAGACGCCGATTTTTGCCTGACGTCCACAATTGAGAATTAGAAATAAGGGCACTAGCGATCCTGCAAAACAAAGGTAGAGTGAGCGGGAGTACTGCCCACCGGTGTGGTGGGTGCCGGGGGCACTACGACGCTCAAATCAGTGATGATAATGAGGTGCAAAAGTTGTAGGAGAAAAGACAAAGGTCGGATGTTACCTTGATCCCCGAGGGTTGCCGTGAGGGCGGTAGGTGGGAGGTGTTAAGTGCTATGGAGAGAGAGTATTCTTAGGCTATGAGTAAGAGAGCTTGAATGTTTTTTTCTCTCCTCCTCATGGAGCCCTGTTTCCTATATATACATGTTCCAGTAACGTGTGCCTTTATTGCCTTTTGATTGCTCGTCCGTTGGATCATGATAACGGTCGACTTCGTGAGGTGCAATTACTGCGTTTTGCCCGTTGTAGGCTGGAACGAATGGGTTATGAATGGTGTTTATGAGCATGAGCTTTATGTGGACTGGCGTGGGTGAGCCCTGATTATGGTTTGGGCACATGGTTTTCACACTGGGCCTGGGCTTGTGAATCTCTGGGCCTCTATATACTTCAATCCTTGGGACTTCCTTTTGAGGTAGAAGCTTGGGCCTGGGTCTTATGTTGGGGAGTCTGGGGTGCGTTCAGTTTTGAACCTTAAGTAAAATGACGAGATTGCCCCCGGACCAAATTTGGCCCGTACAAAGACCAAATCATAAAACAACTTTACCAGTCACAACTGGGTTCACAAATCACACATAGAAGAAGCATGATTCGATCTATATACAAGTTTGATAAAAAATAGTTTTTGGATTCATATAATCAAAAGATAATAAAGAATAACAAACATCAATTGTATTAACGTTTAAGAGTTTATAGACATCAACAACATGAATATAAGAAATCAAATACAAGAGTTTATCCTTAGCTTGCCTAGAAGATTAGTTCTTCATTCAGAAGAGAGATATAACCTTGATAGATCATAGAGACATCATGTTTGTCTTTGAAGTTCTTCGTTATTCTCTCTCGATTTTGTGTTTGCGGCTCTTTTTGTGTGTTTCTCCTTTATTTCTCTCCTCTTGTCTCCTCTCTAGGGTTTGGACAAAGTTGGGTTTATATAGGGAAGTTCCGGAGTCATTATGCGCATCAAACATGTCTAAATTAGGGTTTTGGTATCTTCCGGGGAGCTGCGACGCTGGCAAGTGGCGCCATGACCCCCAACTTACTGGACTTCCCTATGTTTGCGTTCTGAGGGCGCGTCGCAATGCCCAGAGTTGGCGCATCATGACGCAGGGCAGTCTTTTTGGTTTTGTATTTTCTTCATTTTCGCTCTTCCCGCATGCTTCCGATGCATCCGTAAGGTCCCAAAATATATGTAATTGATCCAATCTTCATGTTCCATTGCTTCCTAATAATAAGACACAAAATAAACTATAATTAAGATTAAATACATGATAATCAAGCCGAATTAGTGATGTTCAAAGTACATTTTCATGCACTTATCACAACCCCCAACCAGCTTATTGCTAGTCCCTAGCAATTCAAGCGTAAAAATAAAATAAGAACTAAATAAATAAATAAATAACTATCTAAGCTACTTTCGTAGGGATCATGATTGCATTTAGCGTATGCAACAAGCCTTTAAACCCCTAGGTGTCCCTAGTGGATGAGTTATAGTCTCGTGGGGCTTACAGCGACGACACCCACAAACGTCATTCAAAACACATGTAATTATGCAAAAATAAACAAAATGAAATAGTCCCAATAGTTAAACATATTTTCGTCCTCAACGGATGCCTAGTAATGAAATCATAGAACTTTCAAAGTACTCAATGTAACTCGAACCCAAGTCATTGAATAAATCATCTAAGCCAGACTCACAATGTGTGTGTGTAAAGGTTCATTCACAGCTTGATTCCTAGGTAATCCAACTCAAAGAAATTCGTTTAAAATTTATGATTCGATGGGTCAAACCAACCTAGATATCTCAATTATGCTCTATAATTGCCTTTCTGTGCTCATTGTGGTATGTTCTTTTCTTTTCTTTTCTTGTCTATTTTCTTTTTCTTTCTGAACTTTTATTTTCTCTTATTTTTCTTTTTTCAATACACATACCCTTTAAGGTAATATTTCTCCTCATGGTGGTCCTAACACTCACCCATGGATAGCTTCACGTTTATCGATTATAGGTGGTTTAATTTCTTTCTTTCGAGACTTTCTCTTTTTATTTTTAACCATACATCATAACACTTAGCAAATCAGGATAGACATCTAAGCAAACGGTCATTCATCGACATGTAATTTTTTCAACTAGTCACATTGCTAACTACATAGGCTTTCACTGCTAAAAACCTATAGTTAAGTGCTTACGATTCTAACATAGATCAATTACTCAACATATAAGATAAAAATACATTAAAGAACTTATCGTTTCTAAGATTTCACCCTAAAACAAACAATATCATCATTGGACTTATGTTTTACTATTAAGGACTAAAAAAAACAAACAAATTTTTTTTATAACAGGTATTATCACATGTATTATCATGCGTATGCACACACCTCCACACTTAAAATTTGCATTATCCTCAATGTAAGATAAATATGAAGAAAAATGATTAAGGAACAACACTACCAGGCACAGAGTTAATCAGGTTCCTGCTGGTAAAATTTTAGTTGTTTGGCTGTGGAGGTTGTGCTAAGACTTGCATAAGTACTCATGCAAATAAAAAAAATAAAATAAAAAAGTAATTAGCACACAATAAAATAAAACTAAAGTAAATAAAATAAATGCAGATGCAAGAGTTATCTCTCCGCTAGTGCTAAGTTTAACGTCTTCAGTCAGACGTAACCACTTAATGTTGTCATGGTGGCTTCCATGTAGTGAACTGATGAAGGCATGAGAAAGTAGTTTTGTCTAGCTGTTGCAGTTTATCTATTGATCCCCCAAGGTCTGGTGGTTGAGATTGTAGGCTACACATATGTAAAAGTTGGTTCAATCTTCTTTTTAACTTTCCAGGGATCATCTTCAAATGAGCACTAACTCTCATTTTCCTCCTTTTACGGTTCTTTGGGGTTAATTTCAGTTCGGGAGGGTGTGATTCATGTTGTGAAGAAGTTGTTTCTGGTAAGATTGTGCTAGCATGTATGTGTAATGACATTTATCATCATCTCGTGGTTGTTTTTCAACATGAAAAATATTTATTTCCAGTGTCATATTCCTAAATGATAGCTTCATGAGATCATTCCTGCAATTAATAAGGGCATTAGCTGTAGCAAGAAAATGTCTACATAAGATTAGTGAAATTTTTGACTCAGTGTTGACCACAGACTGAGTATCTAAGATCATGAAATCAACGGGGTAATAGAATTTATCGATTTGAACTAAAACATCCTCAACTACTCCCCGCGGTGCTCTGATAGATTAGTCATCTAACTGTAAAACTATAGATGTAGGTTTAATCTCACCAAGCCCTAACTCTAATAAAGCTTGACCGAACTCATGTGTGCAAATAAGACAACTAATGGTATGACACCCTGGATCTTTATATTTTGGTGGAGTCCTCTATTTAATTACTACACTAGCCTGCTCTGTCAAGAATACAGTCTTCTTCACATGGTGTTTTCTCTTTATGGCGCATATATCCTTTAAAACCTTCGCATATGTGGGAACATGTTATTCCACAAATGTTTTCTAGGCCTCTACAAATGATTGCATAATATCCTCTAGAGAATTCCTAGGAACGGCAGATGTGTGATATTGAGGATCACTATAACCTTTAGGTTGTGATGTTTAACTCGACTGATGAGACTCTTATTTGATAAAAATAGTTTCTGGATTCATATAATCAAAAGATAATAAAGAATAATAAACATCAATTGAATTAACGTTTAAGAATTTATAAGAATCAATAACATGAATATAAGAAATCAAATACAAGAGTTCATACTTAGCTTGCTAGGGAGATTAGTCTCCATGCAGAAGAGAGATATAGCCTTGATAGATCGGAGAGACAACATGTTTGTCTTTGAAGTTCTTCGTTCTTCTCTCTCGATTTTGTGTTTGCGGCTCTTTTTGTATGATTCTCCTTTGTTTCTCTCATCTTTTCTCCCCCTCTTAGGGTTTGGATAAAGTTAGGTTTATATAGGGAAGTTCCGGAGTCATTATGCGCATCGAACATGTCTAAATTAGGGTTTTGGTATCTTCCGGGGAGCCGCGACGCTGGCAATGTTGGACAATTATGACCCATAGCGTCACTATTTGTACAGATCACTGTGTTGTTGTACAAATTAACTATGTGACAAAGGAGATTGCACTCTTATCATTTGTGATTAGATCACCTAGATGTATAAATGATAGGAGGTCCATATGATTTATTCCTGGACTGAGAATGATATGAGACAGTATCAGTCCACGAAGGATAAATCATTAAATATCCCTAGTCAGAGTATTATCGAGATTGGACATCGATAAATACGTAAAAGACTAGTATTACACTTGTGCGCGTTGTGAGGGCACAACATCATAGTTCTCATATATTTGGGTATAGGATACTCATGCAAGTGTAATAGGAGGTTGTGTTTTACCGATGGTACGGGAAACAGCTTCGCTCTGGATCAGACCCCATCGGAATTCCATTGGTAGTATGACTATGTGTCTATGGAAATCCGAAATCAGGGTAGGTGTATTTGGTCTTAACCTGAGACTTGCACCGCTAATACATACGACAATCAATATGCTTTGGTTGAGGTCGTCCAGGGCTTTAACCGGTTCTGTGTACGCCAATGCTGGGTATATTGAGAATCGTAGTGTGTTGGATGTGATGTCAAGACGGAAGTGTCACTCCAGTCATATGGAGATGATGGTCACGTAGGATACGGTATTGGTTCTCTTAAGTACTGCAGTCATCGGGATAATATGACTAGATCATAGTTATCCGATATAGAGACTAGTTACCAGACATCCGACATGTGCTTCGTACGGGGCAGACACAATTCCAGCCCCAGGCCTAGCACGTGATCATCCGATACTGGATCGAAATACGCAATACCACGTATACTACGCCTGATATAGATCGCTTATTCCTGTAAGCATGTTTCTGGAGAATTAGGTAGGCATGGCGCTTTGCTAGAAGCCAACCTTGTCTTGTGAATCGGTGTAAACGTAGTACAAGGTACTTACGTGTTCGGATAGTCCGACGACCCGATTTACTGCCAACATATCCGGAGATCTCATGGGTTGCTTCCTGAGATTCACCGATGATGTATGACTCGCACTTTAATTAATCTGGGATTAATTTAATGAGAGAGAAAATTAATCTGGGATTAATTGCGGAGATATTTTATCTGGGATAAAATATCAATTAAGAGAGAGAACAATTAATTTGGAATTAATCGATAAAATAATATATTTGATATATTATACAAAATTGGATTTCGACGCGGAATTAAAATTAGATTTTAATTCGGGCGAACGAATTAATTTAGAATTAATTCGTTAGCGACATGAATAGTGATTTCGCTAGGCGTAATCGTTTAATTACGACGCAACGGATAATTCGTTAATTTAGAATTAGCGAACCCGAGCCCGGGATTGTTTGCGAGCTCATTCGCATTTCGAATTCGAGTGCGGCACGCAAGTCAAATCAAGCGTCAAATCATTAGTCACAACAAGCGTCAAATCACATGTCACTTTGAGTGATGTGACATTTGAGAGATTGATGTAAGTTGATGTGATTGTAAGAAAGCATTTAATGTTTGCTTTGAAATTGAAAAAAGGTAAATGATTTATTTATTTTGGAAATATATAAACCTTTTGCAATTTTTCTTTTTCCTTAATTCTCTCTCTTCCATTTTCGGTATTAGGCTTTTTGGAGCCAAAAACCCCTCTTCTTCTCTCTCAGTTTGGACCGATTTCTTCATCTATTTCTCTGGTTTTGACCAAGCAAAATGGAGAAGAAAAATGATCTTGTTGCAAGATCTATGTGCTAGCACACTCTAGGAGGCATACCAAGGTGTTAGGGCGTGTATGCGTGAGCTTGGAATCCATTGTTGAAGCTTGGAGCTTCAAAGGACATCAATGGCCGATTCTTGGAGGAGGAGATCCACCCACTGCCGAGCAGTCCACCATTTGCGCAGCCCACTGCCGAGCAAGAGAGAGCAGTTTGTTCTTCATCTTCGCACCATCCAACCGATCAATGTGAGTTATTCCGCACCTCCTTTAATGTGTATTCAACTCGTTTTATGCTTGATTTATGATCATTGGGACTTGATTGAAACCTAACAATGGTATCTTGAGCCATTTGAGCATGAAACGAAAATTAGGGTTCTTAACTAAATTTGGGCCTTTTTGATTTAAGCATGTTTTTGACAAATTGTTTGTTTAAATATGCTTGTATATGGATAACTTAGAGTTATATGTAATCAATTTGTTGAAAAATTAATTGGATTGATTTTCCTCAATTTGCTTATTGTGGCCGAAAATGGTTAGCTCCCTAATGTCTTGTTTTTTTTTTTTGATTTTTTGAACATTGGATGTGTTGGAAATCATTTGGGGATGTTGAATTTATGTTAATTTGGTTCAATTGGATTGAATTTGATTTGGGCATATTTTTCCCCTTTGGCCGAGACTTTGGCATGTTAATTGGGTTTGATTTTGATCAAATTATGTTGGACATGATTCATTGATGATAAGCATGATTAATTGGACAAATTTGGTGTTTTGGGAATATTGATTTGGGTAATTGATAATGCTATACACTTTATTAATTGAATTGAAAAATTGGATTTTGTAATTTAATTAAATTGGGCCTTAAATTGGATTGGGCTTTTAAAGTTGTTATTGGGCTTGTTGGGCTTTGTTGTACAAAGTTGGGTTTAGGCGAAATTGGTTGGATCCAATTAGGCTCAAAACCGCATCCAAAAGACCCAAATGCGACCAATGAACCTTTAAAGTTTAATTGGGCCTAATGGGCCAAAATTGATTTTGGCTTATGGGGTAACTCCCGGATTGGATTTTGGTTATTCGGTTTGACTCGAGTTGACCAAAAGTCAACGCCTTGAAGAAATTAATTAAGTCCCCATTGGACCTTAATTAAATTAATATTGGATATTAATCGGGCTTTGAGACCCGTAACGATTAAATTCGAAATTTAAATCGTAAAGGTTTATTTTATAAAAGTGTAATATTTAATTTGGAATTAAATAAAGAATAAGAATTAAATGCGTATTAAATTGGATTTAATTATGTAATTAATTTAATTCGAGAATTCGTACTTTGAGTACTTATTCGCAAAAACGAGTTTGACTCGAGCAAAATCAAATCGCTGTTTGAACATTGGATGATCACTAATTATCAGATTAATTAATTGGATTAGATTGATTGATAACATGCTTGTGTGAATACATGGTTGTGATGCATGAATAATGTATATCAGATGGATATTAGATGGGTGGGACAATTTTAGAAATTGTTGTAATAAATTCGATTTATTAATTGGACCTGCGTGTCCAGCCTTATTACCTCTCATTTCTTTGTATTCTCTTCTCACATATTCCCCTCAATGTAAATGAGGTTTCTTTAAAAGTGTAGTGTAACAGGTAGAAGAATACTTGTGCTAGCATGAGAGAGAAATGGAGAGATTTGATCTAGGATCATTGTAAAGTATCCATCCGCATATCATTATTATATTACATATGCGCTTTATTATGTGTTTAGAATGCATGTTTAAGGGTGTATGATGATGAGACCTTAACAAAGATATAAATTGGTTGCCAATTTGCACGCGAAAAACCCTCAAATAATATTAGCGTCTTTCCTTCCATTGAGTGATTCTCACTCAAGATCCGAGACGGCATTGGTTTGTTGGCCAAAGTCAAGGCCTTTGTCTGTCGAAAATGTGTTTGAATCACAAAGGCTTTGTTCCATGTCAGTGTCTTGTCCAAGTTGTGGTTTGTTGGCCAAAGTCAAACCATTTCTTGTCCATCGACATTGATTACGAAGCTTTCCATGGTCAATGGGTCGCGCTTGACTGGGATCACTAAGTTTGTTGTGCCAAAGCCAAGGCTTAGTTGATTCAGATGAAAAAGGTTAGGTAATACATTGGATGTATTGGCATATATAAGATATATGTTTCAGACTTGGATGTCCCCCTACCGGATCTAGGAATTGGATTGGATCCAATCGATCTTAGAGATCTACCTAGTTAATTATCATACATTTGTTGGCCAAAGTCAAGATTGTGTGATATTAACGGGATCCTAGCCCACTAGGAAACACGGTTTCCCGAGTACTCGACAGAGGGTTAGAGGCTCGCCGAAAAATAGTGGGAGGCAAGAATTGAATTTGCAATATTCGTTCAATACTCGCCATACGCGCTCATTTCAAATATTTCGTCGATATCAATTAAATGTTAGTTGGACTAATATTTAAATTGTTGTTTTTTAAGCAGTTGGACTGTATTATAATTGATTATATAATTGGATTATAGTAATCAATATATTTGAATTAATAATTTCGATTTACAGTTGATTTTATAATTAGATTATAGTAATCAATGTAATTAAGGTTAATTAATTAAATTATATTTGATTGTATAGTTGGACTATAATAATCATATAATACATAGTACCACAAATCGTTGATTAAATAGTTGGATTAATTTTTCTAATTGGGAATAATATTTCAGGATGGTCCTGGAAATATAATAAGTTAGTTTATTTGATAAAATAACAAATTAGGCCTAAGTCTGGAGTTAAGCTAATAAGTGGAACATGATATTTGGAATATTCATGTAATGATAACTTTAGTGCTTAATCCATTATACTTGTCATATAGACTCCTTAATTTCTTTATCAGAACTAATGATTAGATTCTTAAAGTATGATATTGAAATTGAAGAATCTTCATAAATCTATACTTACATTTTAGAAGTAAATACAATAATAAACTCTTGGAGAGTTAATGACTGCTCTCAATGAGACAAAGTCAAAGTTTGCAATTAGACAAGTAGCGCAATGCGCACCTTACTTCGATATTCTAGAAGGCCAAGGCTTGGCCAAATGCTTCTGGAGTGTGGAAAAGGGCAAAGGCAAAATCATTATAATCTTCTGGAAGAAAAATGACATATCCCAAGAAGGAATTGAAGACGAGCAAGGCTCTGACTTCAAATATGTCTGTCATAATTATGTTCACTGCTAGTATTAAAATTAGATTTAAATACTTAGTATGGTACATAAATATATATATTGATGTTCAGAATCTGTTTTGAACAGGATACTGACTTCAATAGAGATTAATCTGCGAAATGGAAACGGGACGAAAGTCGCTGTTTTAACCGTAGATACCTAACTTTAGGAACTACCCTCGGGTATGTACCTAAATTTGGAAACTGTTATAATGTAACTAGTTTGACTAGAAACATTATCTTTATATCAGTGTTTAATCCGTTGCGGATTGAACCTTTATATTTTAGAACACTAAAGTGTTTTATTATATAAAGATGATATTGAGATAAACACATTAGATGTGAACAACAGAATTTATATTTAGAATATAAATAAATCTCACATGTATATCATGATAAACAAGTAGCTCGAACTGATTTGATCAGGGAGAAACTTAAAAGTGGCAATGTTGTCTGGGACACATTAAACAAGACTCGTATATCTGCACTTTTGAAGAGTGGGTACTAGGACATATTTGATTCCAATCAAATAAAGTCTACGAATCTAGTTTATAAGTGCCTAAAACACTATTTACTTGGTAAAAGTGTAAATGCCACCGATCTGTTAGCCCTAATTCATAGTGAAGTTAGTGGGCCCATGTCTAGCTAGGTTAGATGTGGATATTTCGTGACCTATACGGATGTGGCATCGCGTAATAGTTATGTGTTTCTTTTGAAGAACACAAATCGGAAACTTTTATAGTTTCGACACGAAATAGACAAACAGATCGGCTATAGTATTAAACCGTTACGGTAAGACCGTAATGGAAATTACTTAAGCAAAAGTTTCTAAAATACTTGAAAGAGTAAAGTATTCTTTCAAAAGAGGACTCCTCCCGGAACACGTCAATTTGACGGTGTGTCCGAACCGAGTAACCGAATTTTGTTAGACATGATTAGGTTAATCATGAGTGCTCTGAGCTACCATTTCCTTCAACGGATACGCATAAACAGTGCAGAACTTATTTAGAATAAGGTTCCTTAAAATCTGTTTGACAGATAACATATTAGATATGAACGGGAAAGAAATCGGGTTTCACATTCCTGTTAAATTTGGGAATGCTAGGCATATGTTTGGATGATACCAAACTAAAACCTAAATTGGATAAGTGCCAATTGTAGGATATCCTAGGGATACCAAAGTATTGTACTTATACAACTCACTTGAGAACAATCGGATTGTTGCTCACCATGCGGTTTTCCTGAGAGGAATACCGATATGCAGTGGTAAGTGGGATGATAGTAAAACTCGATGAAAAATTGGAGTAATACTATTCCAGGCACCGAATCCTTAATGGAACACAAATAGTTCATCAAGGATGTAATTATTACCATTAATCTTCGAATACACAAGAACCGCGTGAGTCGGAGAGATTCAGAAAACAATCTGAGGTATGGGTTTCTGATCTCACCTCGTAAAGATGTCAATCTTTTGAGGTATACCAACTGACTACGTATGAGGAAGTGATACAAGGTATCGACTCCCTATTATGGCAAAGTGACATGAGTCCGAAATGGATTCCATGTATGTCAACAAGTTTGGATACTAGTTGATATACCGCAAGGCATTGTGCCTACTGGTACTTTATAAGTCTTCAAGGAAGACATACATGGATGGCAACATACCAACGTGTAAAGCTAGGCTTTTAACGAAAAAGGTATCGTTATCAACATTGTGTTGATTTCGATTCAACCTTTTACCTGTTGCCACGGTAAATCCATTTGGATAATGCTTGCTAAAGCTGCATGTTTCATTTATGAAATATGACAGCTGGACGGAAAATCACTTTCCTAAAAAGGAAACCTTTTGGAGGATGTTTAAAACATCCTGACGGTTTTGTCGTACAAAAACTAGAAAACAAGGTTTGCAGGTTAATCGATCCATGTTTGGATTGAAGCAAGCATTGGTTCTAGGAATTATCGTTTTGATGTAATCATAATAGTATATGATTTGATTCAAAACGAAAAGATTCTTGTGTATATAAGAGGGTTAATAGGAGCGCACTGACAATGGCTGTCCTATAAATAATGATAATGTGTCATTTCTTGGAAATGATATTCCCATAATAATCGGCGAAAGCTTGGCTTTCGAAAACTCTCAGTGGAATCGTACATTATAAAATGTACGCGTCCTGGTGTCTCATACGCTTTGAGCATATGGATTCACAAACAGGCAAATCCAAGTGATAGTCACTGGATTGATGTTAAGAACATACGTTAGTATCTTAGAGAACTAAGGATGCTGTCTTAGTCCATGGAGATAGAGAACTTGAAGTGACTGGGATCACTGTAGCAAGTTTCCTAAACCGATAAAATGACTAAAAGTCGCAAACGGTACTATACAGTAGAATAACGGTACAATGAGCTGGAAATCTTCCAAGCAAGATATTGTTACCGAATAAACAACAAATACGGGTTAATTGCTGCAGCTGAGGCGGAAATAGAAGCCTTCTGGGTCAATAAACAAATCTAATTAGATTAGATATAGTTCTGTTAGCAGCTGAGCTATGCGTCAGCACAAGCTAAAGAATTAATGGTCTCATCAATGATCCAAATACATACTTCGACTATTCATCTGATTCGTTCGGATCATACATCGTGGCGATGTGATGATCGAATAAATCGTATCAAATGATAATCACGTAAATCCGCTGACGAAAACCTTTCCTCAGTAATTTGAGCCAACCGTACATAGTTCGGTGTCAAGCACTCGAGTGACTGGCTATAGGCCAAGTGGGAGATTATTGGAAAATTATGACCATAGCGTCACTATTTGTACAGATCACGGTGTTGTTGTACAAATTAACTATGTGACAAAGGAGATTGCACTTATCATTTGTGATTAGATCACTAGATGTATAAATGATAGAAGGTCCATATGATTTGTTCCTGGACTGAGAATGATATGAGACAGTATCAGTCCACGAAGGATAAATCATTAAATATCCATAGTCAGAGTATTATCGAGATTGGACATCGATAAATACGTAAAAGACTAGTATTATACTCGTGCGCGTTGTGAGGGCACAACATCATAGTTCTCATATATTTGGGTATATGATACTCATGCAAGTGTAATAGGAGGTTGTGTTTTACCGATGGTACGGGAAACAGCTTCGCTCTGGATCAGACCCCCTCGGAATTCCATTGGTAGTATGACTATGTGTCTATGGAAATCCGAAATCAGGGTAGGTGTATTTGGTCTTAACCTGAGACTTACACCGCTAATAAATACGACAATCAATATGCTTTGGTTGAGGTCGTCCAGGGCTTTAACGGTTCTGTGTACGCCAATGCTGGGTATATTGAGAATCGTAGTGTGTTGTTGTGTGTGATGTCAAGACGGAAGTGTCACTCCAGTCATATGGAGAGATGGTCACGTAGGATACGGTACTGGTTCTCTTAAGTACTGCAGTCATCGGGATAATATGACTAGGTCATAGTTATCCGATATAGAGACTAGTTACCAGACATCCGACATGTGCTTCGTACGGGGCAGACACAATTCCAGCCCCCAGGCCTAGCACGTGATCATCCGATACTGGATCGAAATACGCAATACCACGTATACTACGTCTGATATAGATCGCTTATTCCTGTAAGCATGTTTCTGGAGAATTAGGTAGGTATGGCGTTTTGCTAGAAGCCAACCTTGTCTTGTGAATCGGTTGTAAAAGTAGTACAAGGTACTTACGTGTTCGGATAGTCCGACGACCCGATTTACTGCAAACATATCCGGAGATCTCATGGGTCGCTTCCGAAGATTCACCGATGACGTATGACTCGCACTTTAATTAATCTGGGATTAATTTAATGAGAGAGAAAATTAATCTGGGATTAATTGAAGGAGATATTTTATCTGGGATAAAATATCAATTAAGAGAGAGAACAATTAATTTGGAATTAATCGATAAAATAATATATTTGATATATTATACGAAATCGGATTTCGACGCGGAATTAAAATTAGATTTTAATTCGGGCGAACGAATTAATTCGTTAGCGAGGTGAATAGTGATTTCGCTAGGCGTAATCGTTTAATTACGACGCAACGGATAATTTGTTAATTTAGAATTAGCGAACCCGAACCCGGGATTGTTTGCGAGTGCATTCGCATTTTGAATTCGAGTGCGGCACGCAAGTCAAATCAAGCGTCAAATCATTAGTCACATCAAGCGTCAAATCACATGTCACTTGAGTGATGTGACATTTAGAGATTGATGTGAGTTGATGTGATTGTAAGAAAGCTTTTAATGTTTTCTTTTTGAAATTGAAAAAAGGTAAATGATATATTTATTTTGGAAATATATAAACCCTTTACCAATTTTTCTTTTTCCTTAATTCTCTCTTTTCCATTTTCGGTATAGGCTTTTTGGAGCCAAAAAACCCTTCTTCTTCTCTCTCGGTCTTGGACCGATTCTTCATCTATTTCTCTGGTTTTGACCAAGCAAAATGGAGAAGCAATGATCTTGTTGCAAGATCTATGTGCTAGCACACTCTAGGAGGCATACCAAGGTGTTAGGGCAGTGTATGCGTGAGCTTGAAATCCATTGTTGAAGCTTGGAGCTTCAAAGGACACATCAATGGCCGATTCTTGGAGGAGGAGATCCACCCACTGCCGAGCAGTCCACCATTTGCGCAGCCCACTGCCGAGCAAGGGAGAGCAGTTCGTTCTTCATCTTCGCACCATCCAACCGATCAATGGAGTTATTCCGCACCTCATTTGATGTGTATTCAACTCATTTTATGCTTGATTTATGATCCTTGGGACTTGATTGAAATCCAACAGGCAAGTGGCGCTGCGACCCCCAACTTGCTGGACTTCCCTATGTGTGCGTTCTGAGGGCGCGTCGCAACGCCCAGAGTTGGCGCTTCATGACGTAGGGCAGTCTTTCTGATTTTGTGTGTTCTTCATTTCCACTCTTCCAGCGTGCTTCCGATGCGTCCGCAAGGTCCCGGAATATGTGTAATTGATCCAATCTTCATGTTTCATTGCTTCATAATAATAAGACACAAAATAAACTATAATTAAGATTAAATACATGATAATCAAGCCGAATTAGTGATGTTCAAAGTACACTTTCATGCACTTATCAAGACCAAACTAGAAGTCACATGAATGTTATTGACCTTAGAGGTCTACCTAATGTGTTTATAAAGCCAAGACCGTTGATAGTGTAAGGCTGGAGTAAATGTCATGGGATCCACTTCCTGCTATGAAATTTTAATAGTCAAATTTCTATTTTTCGTCAAAAGAGATTACAGAATTACGTAAAGTAGTGGAATGACACTAATAGATTTAAAATTCAATAATCAATTAGTGTTTTTATTTTGAAATAAAAAATATTCTGCTAGTATTTAATTATTATCTTGTAGATGGCTGTCGCAAATCTATTAAATCGAATATTGGATTCCAATAAACTGAAAGGAGTTGAGAATTATTTCGAATGGGAAATGAACATCCGTATTATCTTGGAGTTTGAAAAGTTTACCTATGTAACTATCAATTCATTTCATGTTGAAATCGATCATGACTCCACTCCTGAAGAGTGAGAAACTATTGAAAAATGGAAGGATGATAACCTTAGGGTGAAATCCTATATTTTAGGATCGATGGTTTCATATTTTCTCATACAGTACATAAAGGTATCAGATGCTTGGAGCATTATGAGAACACTCAAGGTGTTGTTCGAGGAAAATCAAGAAATCGATATATATCGGAGGTCTAAGGAATTATTATATGCTTCACTCAATGATGGAAGAGCTGTCAGCATTCATATTTTTGAACATGATCAACCAGATCTGATATTTGGAATAACAAGGTATTGTGATTGATGAACTGATAGGTCGTAATTTGATTTTGTCTAATTTGTCTGGTATTTATGCTGGTTTTATGTTAAACTTCCATATGTATTTGATGCAAGCTAGCTAAGAATAACTTCATAACATGTTATGCACGGCGGAGCATGACTTGAAGAAAGACTATTCTATTTTACACCTTCATGGTGGAGCAAGCTCTTCAAAGACTTATATGAAATCAGAAAATCAAAATGGGAAAGAAGAATATTTCAAGAAAAAACTCCAAGAATGCAAAACTGCAAGATCGCATGTAGCTCGTGATGAATGTCTACACTGCAAGAAGTCTGGACACTGGAAGAATGATTGTCCCGAACTGAAAGGAAAGGCAGGTTCCTTAGGTATGTTTTGTATTTTTCCTATTATTGACATCTTATTAACCTTAGATGCAAATAGTGAATGAGTGTTTGACACCGGCAGTTCTACTCATATTTGCAACTCCATACAGGTCATGAAGGTTAAAAGAATGATGAATAAAGGGGAGATCCAACTTAGAGTTGGTAAGACGAGACATTGGATGTCAAGGCCATATGAACGGTTGTTCTAAATCTCCCTAATGGATGTAAATTAGATTTACTTGACTGTTATTATGTACCCTTCTTTATCTGACAAATAATATCACAACCGATATTAGATAAAGAGGGATATAAAAATAAACATTAAGGATGAAACTTTATATTTATATGATAAAGGCAAAAATTTGATATGTGAATGTTCTTTATCTAACGGTCACTATGTTTTAGAAACATATAGAGATGTATTTAATGTATAGGAAAATACAAGTAGAAGATCTGAATTAAATAATATTTAATAATGGCATATGAGATTGGGTCACATAGGTGTTAGACGTATATCGAAATTGGTAAATAATGGTTTGATTGAAAATCTTACCTTAAATCCTTATCTGATTATGAGTCATTGTATCCAAGGGAAGATGACAAAGGCCCATTTCTTGGTGTTGGACACCATGCTGAATATTTATTGGAGCTAATACACAACGATGTATGTGGTCCATTAAATCATATCGCTCATGATGGTTCAACTGTTGGAGTTGGTGCTTAGAGTGCCAATCCAAATTATAAATTTTATTATTTATTAATAAAATAACTATATTTTCATTTCATACTTTATTAATGTTATTTTCATTATGCGTATTAGATTGATGTATAGATATGCTAAGAATGTTATCGACCTTAGAATAGTCTTGTAGTATTACTAGACACTAAGTGGTCCATCATTGAGATAAGTATTACTACTGTAAATTATTCTTAAAGTATATATATTCCTATTCATTGGTTTTGGAATACGGTCGAATTCATATAACCTAGAAGACTAGCACATGTCGTATATTGGAATTAGAGTTCCAATGGTTTAACCCGATGTACCATGAGTTTTGGAAACGCTTATAGACATGTGGGTATTAGTTGGACTGAATACTAAATGACTAACATGTGATTCCTAATAGTTGGAAGTATACACCACAATCAATAGGAATCTTCTCGAGTCGAGTAGCATATGTAATCCTTGGACTATAGGATAACATTGATTTTGTGTGAGATCCTCTACACTTTGATGCCATATATGCTAGAAACCTTTTATGGTATGGCCTCTAGATGTTCGTTGGGTGTAGATAGATGCACTCGGTAATCAAGTGTGAAGCAAGATAGGATCTGTCGGTCGGTATGTGTACCATAAGAGGTTTAGGTATCCATGTGAGTAAAGTCATGATTCTTAAGATTTTCCAAAGTAGATCACCCAGGATGGATCGCATCAATAATGAAGAATCGTGGACATGTCGATATGAGATGTGCGTTTCGAAAACTTGACAGTGTATTCTAGTTTCCTAAGCACAACTCGGATAACCTACGACGGAGGGATTGTTAAAAATATTTGATGACCTTGACTTGTATAGTTCAAAAAGGTTTGTCGTGTTCTTCACGAATTTGGAGGTGGCCGGATTACGTATATATTAGCTAGGCTTATATGACGAACGTGTCTGAACTTATAGAGTCCCAATATGAAGTGTACTCGTTGAGCACTTGGGTAGCCAATTATTTTTTATAAAAGATAATATTCGATATTATAATTATCAACTATGATAATCAAGTGTTATTGGATAACATTGATTATTTACTTTGACCTAATTGGATTAATTCAATTATTAAACAAGGGCTTAATTATAAAATTATAATTATCTCGACCATTTGAGGATATTATGGTAATTGTAAGTATGTAATAATATGTAGTCTTGACTGGATTTAATTGTATTAAATCAAAGTGGCAAACATTGAACTGATCCATTTCCTAATCATTGTCTGATTTAATTAGATTAAATCAAAGTGGTAGACAATGGATATTATTCATACCTAATTATATATATTTGACAAATTAGATTAAACCCACCTAAAAGTTGATTATAACTTTTATTTATTAAAAATTGCGTAAGTTTCTCTATAAATATACATATTTGGACAAATGATTAAGCCCACCTAAAAGATGATTAAAACTTTTTTGAAATAAAAATACATAAGTTTTGCTATAAAATGCAAGTTTGAGCAAGTTTTTAATTAAGCTTGAGCTTAAAAAGTTAAGTTTGTGAAAGCTAAAACAAGTAAAATTTAGAAATATTAGCCTAAGTAAAAGAAGTGTTTAGAGAAGCTTTAAAAGTTCTCTACAATATTTCAACAAGGAGAAATCAAGGTTGGATCTTAGAATCAAGCTTGCTAGCATTGGAATCAAGATTGGATCTTGGAGTCAAGCTTACTAAGTTTGGAAGCTCTCTACCATATATCAACAGGAAAAGAAGATTGGATCTTGGAATCAAGCTTACTAGGTAAGTTTGATCTTATCTAAAACTATGCTTTAGTTAAAAGGTTGTTTTTCATTAATAAAGCATATAGTGATGTATTATGTGTTGGATACATAATAACATAGTTTGATGTTGAAATTAGGCTAATGAATTATGTATGGATGCTTTAGAAGCATAAACATAATATGTTTGTGATTGGGTCAAAATGTTCATATTGGACATGAAATATTAAATTAGATTTTGGAACTCTAGATGATAGATTGGAGCTATGGCTACCATTATAGAATCATTTGAACACCTTTGGGTGACCTAGAATTGTCCATGAGTCACTTTATTGTGGGATTCTATTTTGGTTTATGTTTTGATTCAAAGAAATACATATATGTATTTAGAATACATGTATGTTTGTTATATAACATGGTTGATGTTGGTTTTGATGTTAAAATTGGTTTTTAGGTGTATTGAAGTGTTTGAAGAAATTATAAGTGTTTTGAATTAGATTCAAGGAAAATTTGCTCTCTACCAATATTCTGGCGTCGTGACACTCAGCTCTCAGAGCTATAGGCATCGTGATGCTCACCCTTATGCGTAACGACTTCGAGCATTAAAAGAATTGGGCGTTGCGACGCCCAAGCATGCCTGTTTCGACGAGAGCTATTGTCCATGAGCGATTAAACTTTATTTTCTCCATTTCAGAGTTTTCATACTCCTATTCGGCCCCGATTTTTTCCTATGGACTCGTAACGGAATATATTATTCCATAAAATAATTTAAAATACACTCATGCTTGATATCCATGGGTTAGACCCACTTTCGCAGTGCGAGGCATCGATCTGACCCTAGGGGTCCAATAACTGCCCCAACAATCGTCCTAAGGGTTGTTGTCAATTGCACCCAACCAAGTGGAACAACCGTACATCTCCTGAACCCATATAATGGGGTTTCATCCTGGATCAAAGTGGTGAACTCCATTCCCAGTCAATTTAGGGCCTTATTAAATGTAATATCCACTACACTCCCAAGGTCCATCAGTATTCTATCCACCTCTGACCCGCCAATATTGGCTTTGACTATCAACGCATCACATAAGGGTAACTCACTTCTTTAGCGTCCTCCTTAGTAAACATTATTGGTAATGGTTTGGACTTCCGAATCCTTGACGTTCTCTTAATGGTCATTACCTCGAGACAGTTGATTCGGTAATAGTTCTTCCTTATCAATTCGAGTCTCCTGATAACGGTATTCCCCTGGAAATGGTGAACATGGGCATTTTCTCCCTACGATGTCTTGCCCTCATGGTTTCATGGTCAATGCATTCATTGAGGTAGTCGTTCCCCACCAAGTCCTTAACTTGCTCCTGCAATTATCTGTAGGATTTGGTGCCATGACCTCTCATATTGTGATGTGGTCAATAAACTTCAGTGTCCCTTTTTTTCAACTGGAAACTTTCTAAGGTCAGTCTCAGTTAACATTCTTTTATCATGCACCTCTCATGCTATCTGAGGCAATGGCAGGTTGAGGGTAGTGTTCCGTGCTCCCCGCTACATGTGCAACCTTGATCGAGGGCTGATTACGCCCCAAAGTACTTATGATTATCACAGTATAGTTGGGGTGTCAATTCCTCAAAGAGATGGTTACAAGGAACTAATTCACTAATAAAAACATTAGCAATAACTTGATTGAAGATATGAATTGAATTTGTAATGTAAAATAAAAACTATGGAAAAATACTTAAGAGTTATTAGTAGAGAAAAGCAGCAAAGCGTCGGAATCCCTCTTGTATCAAATCCCTATATTCAGTAGTTGATTCTTATTATTACTCAATTGAAGGTTTCACATCCCAAACCAATAATCGGAAGATATTTCAATTCAAAACATATTAAATTCTAAGGTAATCGATAAATTATTTTCTCTATGTTAACAACACACAATGTAATCGTTATGACCTATCTAACGTCGACAATATACCCACAGGCAATACTGCAGTAGAAGATCGACTCATAAAATAATATTACCAGTCACAACTGGGTTTCCCAATCACATATAGAAGAAGCATGACTATTCCTATATGCAAATTGGTAAAACACAATCTCTGGAATCATAAATCAAAAGATAATAAAGAATAATAAATCATCATTTATATTAAACGTTAAAGAACATTCAGGAATCAAAAATATGAATAAAAGAACTTAAATACAAGAGTCCATCTTTAGCTTTGCCTAGGAGATTAGTTCTCCATATAGAAAGGAGATATAGCCTTGATAGATCGGAGAAACATCATGTCTGACATGAAGCTTCCTTGTTCTTCTCTCTCAAATATGAATATTGAACTCTTTGTTGTGTGTTTCTCTCTGTTTTCTTCTCTTTTTAGAGTTTGGACGAGCTTGGATTTATATAGGGAAGTTTCGGAGTCCTTATGCGCATAAAACATGACTAAATTAAGTTTATGGGATCTGTCGAGGCGTAGCGGCGTCGGAAAGTGGCACCACGGTGCCTAACTCTCGACCTATATATGGAGTGAAGTGAGGCGGTGACGCGACGCCAGAAGGTGGGCATCGCGATGCCAGTTGATTTTTATAGTTTTGTGTTTTCTTCATTACTGCTCTTCCCGCGTGCTTCCGATGCATCCGTAAGGTCCCAAAACATGTGTAATTGCTCCAAGATTCATTTTTAATTGCTTTCTAATAATAAAACATAAAATAAACTATAATTAAGATAAAATACTTGATAATCAAGCCGAATTAGCGATGTTCAAAGTACATTTTCATTCACTTATCAGAACCCCAACTAGCTTATTGCTAGTCCCTAACAATTCAAGCGCAAAAAGAAAATAAGAACTAAACTAAATTAAATAAAAACTATCTAAGCCACTTTCATAGAGATCACGATTGCATTTAACATATGCAATAAGCCTTTAAACCCCTAGGTGGCCCTAGTGGACGAGTTATAGTCTCGTGAGGGCTTACAGCCACGACACCCACAAACGTCATTCAAAACATGTAATCATGCAAAAATAACAAAATGAAATATTCCCAATAGTTACACATATTGTTGTCCTTAAGGAATGCATAGCAATGAAACATGAGAACCTTCAAAGTACTCAATGCAACTCAAATCCAAGTTCTTGAATAAATCATCTAAGCCAGACTTACAGAGTGTGAGTGTGAAGGTTCATTCAGTTTAAAAATTGAGATCCGATAGGTCAAACCAACCTAGATATCTCAAATACGCTATGTAAGTGTCTTTTTTTGCTCAGTATGGTATGATTTTTTTTCTCTTTTTCTTTTCTTTTCAACACACCTACCCTTTAAGGTAGCATTTCTCCTCATGGTGGTCCTAACACTCGCCCATGGGTAGCTTCACGCTTATCGGTTATAGGTGGTTTAATTTCTTCATTTTCATTTTCTTTTTTCCTTTTTCTTCCTTTTTTCTTTTTCTTTTATTTTTAACCATACCATACATCATAACAATGGCAAATCAGGATAGAAATCTAAGCAAACGGTCATTCATCGACATGTAATTTCTTTAACTAGTCACTTTGCCAACTACGTAGGTTCTTATTGCTAAAAACCTATAGTTAAGTGCTTACGAGTCTAACCTAAACAAACTACTCAAGGCATCAGATAAAAGTACATTAAAGAATTTATCGTTTCTAAGATTTCATCCTAAAGCAAACAATATTCATCATTAGATTCATGTTTTACTATTAATGACTAAAAACTAACAATTTTTTTTAAATAACAAGTACATGTATACACCCCCACACTTATAACTTACATTGTCCTCAATGTAAGATAAATATAAAGAAAAAAGAGTGAGGAACAACACTACCAGGCATGAAGTTGATCAAGTTCCTGCTGGTGAGACTTTAGTTGTGCGGGCTGTGTGGGTTGCGCTAACACCTACATAAATACTCATGCAAATAATAAACATGCAATTAGCACACAATAAAATAAAACTAAAGTAAAAAAAAACAAAAGAAATAAAATAAAATAAAATAATTGCATATGCAAGGGTTGTCTCCCCGCTAGCGGTAAGTTTAACGTCTTCAGCCAAACGTAACCACCCAATTTGTCATGGTGGCTTCCATGTAAAGAAACAAATAGTCCTATATTCTGTCTTCTTCGGCAGACCTTGGTAATTAAGGCATGAAAAAGAATTTATGGCTGGTTGTGGCATTCTATCCATGGATCCCCCAAGGTCTACTGATGGTTGCAATGTTAGGCTGCACATAAGGAAAAATTGGCTCAACCGTACCTTTTTAACTTTCCAGGGATCATCTTTAAGTGAGCACTAACTCTCATTTTCCTTCTTTTACGGTTCTTTGAGATTAGGTTCAGATCGGGAGGGTTAGATTCATGTGGTATAGAGCCTGTCTCCGGTAAGATTGTGTCTATCAGGTATGTGTACTGACACTCATCATCATCTCGTGGTTGTTTCTCAACATGAAAAACATTCACTTCCAGTGTCATATTCCCAAATGATATCTTCATGAGACCGTTTTTGTAATTGATAAGGGCATTAGCTATAGCAAGAAAAGGTCTACCTAAGATAAGTGGATTTTTTGACTCAGTGTTAACCACAAATTGCGTGTCTAAAATCAGGAAATCAATATGGTAGTAGAATTTATCGATTTGAAGTAAAACATCATCAACTACTCTCCGCTGTGTTCTGATATAACGATCAGCTAATTGTAAAACCACTGATGTAGGCTTAATCTCTCCAAGCCCTAACTGCATATAGATGGAATATGGCATGAGATTAACACTAGCACCTAAATCTAATAGAGCTTGACTAAACTCATATGTGCCAATGTGGTAGGTAATAGTGGGGCATCCTGGATCCTTGTATTTTGGTGGGGTCTTATGCTCAACTACCGCACTTGCTTGTTCTGTCAAGAATGCAGTCTTCTTCACATGATGCTTTCTTTTCATGTTGCATAGATCATTCAAAAACTTCGCATATGTGGGAACATATTTAATCACATGTAATAGAGGAAAGTTAATCTTTACTTGCTTTAAATGTTCTAGGATCTCACCATTAAGGTCTGTAGCTCTAGTAGTAGGCCTAAGAGCTTGAGAAAAAGGTACTCTAACTGGGATAAGTGGCACTTGTTCTTTCTGAGGAATATTGGTACTAATGTCTTTGGGGTCATCTATATTGTTGGAGGTGTCCTGCAAACCTATCTCCTTACCACTCCGAGTGATTATGGCATTAACACCTTTTACATTAGATGCTTCATGATCAACATGTACCATGTGTTGCCCTTGCGGATTTGGTTGAGCTTGCGATGGAAACTTTACTTGTTCTTGCACACTCATGACATTAGTCAACTTAGAGACTTGACTCTTTATTTCCTTATTGTCTTCACCCACCTGAGCTATTAATGACTCAAACCTTTGATTAGTTTTACTATGGGTCTCTATAAATACGTGCACGGTATCTTCTAAAGAATTTCTAGTAATGGTGGGTGTGGATACTGGGGAGCACAGTAACTTCTAAGCTGTGGTGTTTGAGTGGGCTGTTGAGACTCATGCTTCCAACTAAAATTTGGGTGGTTCCTCCAACCAGGATTATAAGTGTATGAATACGGTGTATAAGGTTTCTTATACATCCCTAAGGTATTACATTGTTCCTCATAAGTTTCCCTCATCTCACCATATAAAGGACATTATTGGGCTAGATGGTCACTCCATTTACACACAAAACACGCCCATTGGGGTTCTAATTGGGCTACTGCATGCATAGTCTTGCCATCTTTGGCTTTTAAAGCTCATATCTCTATAGTCAATAGCTCAACTTGTGCTATAAGATTATCCTCTTCCCTAAAGTGGTGTATGCCTCCGCTAGAAGGAGTGGAACGTATCCTATCAGTGTTATCCAAGGCATTAGGTCCAGTGCAAGTGTGAGATTTTTCGGCTAGGTCATTTAAATACTCTAATGTCTCATCAGGGTCCTTTCGTATAAACTCACCATTGCACTTCGTCTTAACGAATTGGTACTCTCTAGGGGTTAGAATGTCATAAAAGTAACTCACTAAGCGCCAACTCTTATACCCATGGTGAAGACAACTAGCTAATATCTCTTTAAACTCTCTCAAGTTTGATAAAAGGTTTCACTATCTTTCTGGGAGAAAGTAGAGATCTGTCTTTTCAGGGCATTAGTCTTATGGTATGGGAAGTATTTATAAAGGAATTTTTGTGTCATCTCATCCCATAATCCTATCAAACGAGGTCTCAAAGAATACAACCAGCTTTTAGCTATATCCTTAAGGGAAAAAGGGAAGAACTTAAGTCTAATTGTGTCTGTAGTCCTAAATCAGTCATGAAAGGTTGCTACAACCTCTTCAAATTCCCTAATGTGCACATAAGGGTTCTCATTCTCTAAACCATGAAAGGTTGGGAGATACTGTATCATTCTAGTTTTAAAGTCTATATGTGGTCCATTAGGGGGAAACATTATGCATGATGGTGTAGTTGTGCGAGCGGGATGAATGTACTCCTCAAGAGTCCTAATGGGTTGTCTCTTGTAGTCACTCATGTTGTGTGTGCTAGATGTAGATGGTGTGGCAAAAAGATTCTCAAAAAGATTTTCTGAATCTGAATCTTCCTCTTCAGTCTTATCAAATCTACCAAATCGATCCTTAAGTCTAGGCATGCACTCAAACACAAATAAAATGAGAAACGGAAATAGAATAATAAAATAAAAATCAAAACTTAAAACTAAAACTGAAATAAAATAAATAAATAAATAAATAAATAAATAGCTAAAAATTAAAATGAAACAAAGTTACCGCTTTGTTGTTGACTAAGCAAACCCGCTCCTTTTGCTTGTAAACCGTCTCCCCGGAAAATGCGTCAAAATTTGATTACGTCTAAAAAGTACTTACAGTTATCGCAGTATAGTTGAGGTGTCGATTTCTCAAAGAGATGGTTACAAGGAACTAATTCCCTTAATGAAAACGTTAGCAATAACTTGATTGAATATATGAATTGAATTTGTAATGTAAAATAAAAACTATGGAAAAATACTTAAGAGTTATCAGTAGAGAAAAGCAGCAAAGCGTCTGGAATCCCTCTTGTATCAAATCCCTATATTCAGTAGTTGATTCCTATTATTACTCAATTGAAGGTTTCACATCCCAACCAACAATCAGAAGATATTTCAATTCAAAACATATTAAATTCTAATATAATCGATAAATGATTTTCTCTATGTTAACAGCACACAATGTTATTGTTATGACCTATCTAACGTCGACAATATACCCACAAGCAATATTGCAGCAGAAGATCAACTCATAAAATAACATTATCAGTCACAATTGGGTTTCCCAATCACACATAGAAGAAGCATGATTATTCCTATATGCAAATTGGTAAAACACAATCTATGGATTCATAAATCAAAAGATAATAAAGAATAATAAATCATCAATTATATTAAATGTTAAAGAACATTCAGGAATCAAAAACACGAATAAAAGAACTTAATTACAAGAGTTCATCATTATCTTTGCCTATGGGATTAGTTCTCCATATAGAAGAGAGACATAACCTTGATAGGTCAGAGAAAAATCATAACTGGCATGAAGCTTCCTCGTTATTCTCTCTCAAATAAGAGTCTTAAACTCTTTGTTGTGTGTTTTCTCTCTGTTTTTCTCCTCTTTCTAGGGTTTGGACGAGCTTGGGTTTATATAGGGAAGTCTCAGAGTCCTTATGCGCATAAAACACGACTAAATTAAGTTTCTAGGACCTTCCGGGGCGTCGCGGTGCTGGAAATTGGCTCCGCGGTGCTCAAATCTCGGCCAATATGTATGGAGTGAAGATGAGGCGGCGTCGCGACGCCAGTTGATTTTTCGGGTTTTGTGTTTTCTTCGTTTTCGCTCTTCCCGCGTGCTTCTGATGCATCCACAAGGTCCCGAAACATGTGTAATTGCTCCAAGATTCATGTTACATTGCTTCCTAATAACAAAACAAAAAATAAACTATAATTAAGACCAAATACTTGATAATCAAGTCGAATTAGTGATGTTCAAAGTACATTTTCATGCACTTATCAAGGGCCTTCTCTTTTGGATCTGGTTCCTCTGAACCATCAACCTGAATTCATCCAGCCTCAAAATCGGTCATCTTCATACACCGCTACTATCACGATGGTTGTCCTGCCTCGGTTCCTTCTTTTTCCGAGCAACACCTCTTCAGACTATCTTTTCATTTTCTTCAAGCAATGCAAACCTTCTAGCCTACTTCAAGGCTGTTGTGTAATATGGAACCTCTTGAATCTTAAGATGGGACCATAATATCCCAACCTTTAATGCTCCCTTAAAACTCTCCAATGCTTATAGGGACTCATACGCCCCTACCTCCAATACCAAACTTTGGTATCTATTCAGAAAATTCTTCAGCGGCTTGTAATCCCCTATACTTCAATGTCCTCTCTCTAAGCATGATGTCTCCTCCCATGCTAAGTTTTCAATCATTGGACTTGAAAATTTCTCAAATCACCCTTCCCAAAGTAGAGGTTTTCGTTGGATGATTCTAGGGATCACATGTTGTCGTGCCTCTCCTGAGGCTCCTCCATCGACGCAACACTGGCCACGAACATCGACCTAACCTTGCGTGGGTTTCTCTTCCCAGCCTATTATTTCCCCTTCTATACTAACGACCATTTTCTCACCCGTGATTTCTTCTCTCCAACGACTAGGCCATGCATGTGCTTGTTCTCTCATCTTTTTTTCCAACTTCTCGATATTTTCCATCATGGCCTTCATGAAGGTTTGAGTCGCCTTTCTTTCTTCTCTGGTCTTTTCGTTTTCCACTCGCAAGTTCTTCGTCTTCCCCATCCACTCCGCTATTGAGGCCTCATGAGCTTTATGATTCTCGTCTTTCGCCATCGTCTTAGTGTGTTTTGTTGCCTTTTATGTCGATCCCCACAAGCGTCGCCAACTGTAGATGACTATTTTTTGGCTCGAAAGGTAAAATAGGTAATTAATAACTCGAATAAACCTCACTCAAATAGTGAATTTGTTTGGTTAGTAGGAAATCACTTAAATTTGACAAGTAGACATGGTGAACACAAAGATCTTATATAGTTCGACAGAAAATAGCTCCTACCTACATCCACGGGGAGAAAAATAAGGTATTTTATTATGCCTTAGGGTTAAGACCGACCCGAGTTACAAATAGGGGGAAGTACAAATATAATGATGAAAATACCTCGAGTTTTAACAAGCCCTGTATAATTCTCACAAGTAGTCGGAAAAAATGACCAACTTTTCTCTATCCCTTAAGCTCTTGATTGTACAAGTAGTAAAATGTAAAAATAACTAACCCCTGAAACAATGAATTGAACTCCTTTAAATAGGATCCCAAATATATTTTCCCACCGACTCTGACTTTAACTCACGTCACTTAGCCATCATCGCAATAATAACTATCCTCAACCACCCTCAAATCCAGCCAATCAGATTAGCTCATTCCATTGATCGGTCTATGGCGACCTACAACGACTTTGCTCTGCCACTGTCCTACCACTACACCGGCCTATGTATAAATGACATGGGCTACTTTTAATGAGAACTATTGCTTTGCTTATCATGATTAGCCTTTTAGAAGCAAATCTTCCTAATTAGTGCATACGTCATGTGGCCCTAATACTGGTCGACTTGTGATCTCATCTTCGTTCGTCGGGTCGGGATCCCGAGAAAGATGATGTTAATCAAAGCCCTACCGTTAACTCTTCATCGGGTCAGGTTCACATGCAGAGACTTCATCGGGTCAAGTCCCACAAACTCTCAGATAATCCCAAATCCCTCAATTCATGTGGTTGAGTTGGTATCACCGCCTGTTTCATCTTCAATATGTTCTGCCATTGGGAGAACTTCTCTGTTCCATGTGGTCAGTTGTCCTGTCAAACTCTATCTCTTGTTGGACACTTGGGCCTTTTTCATCTACTTTCGGTTAACTACAATCTATATTCTACCTTCTCTCGATATCTGGACCTTACTCGAAGTAATAGTCTTGAAAACCCACCATCAACATTAGGGATTCTCCATTTTCATATACATGTACGGAGAGAGTTCAGAAATAAAGATCCCAAGTGGGTTTCTTAGAGTTCAAGTATTATCAAGAACAAAAGAAGTACAATTGATAATGACTATGATATAGTCATCATTTTAGAGAGAGAGGGGTGCCTTTGCAATTTGTCGGTGTTGTGAAAGTGTGTAGATGGGTATGTCTTTGTTACAAATTGCAGCAGCTTAATTTATGTGATTTTCAATGACCCACCACCAGCCATTGAACTAGGTATCAAACCGTTATTACGTTTCAATATGATTTGCACCAGAAAGTATAATTTTTGATGGTTGTGGTGCAATACAATAACCAAACCGAAAATAATATATTTTGTTGTTGGTTGGATGATGATTATAATTTCTGAAAATCCTCCCAATTCATGAAGCAAAAGCACACGTCATGTTTCTAACTTTTCACTCTTTCTCGTGAGTTCACATATTTCTTATTTGTGAACTTTTGGAATTCCTATCTTACTATAACTCATTTAAGAAAAAAAAAATAAGGAGCACACGGAGACCCAGCCACCAGTGTGGTTCGATTCCAAACCAGAATCGAACCATCCAGTTCACGGTTCCAAAAGAATGTGGAATCGAAAACTGGAACCGGACTTGACGGTTCCGGTTGGGTTTCGGATTTTTTTTTTAATTAATTTAAATTTTTTCATTTTTTAAAAAATAAAAATGGGATTTGAAATTTATTAATTTAAATTTATATTAAATTAAATTAAAAATAAAATAAAAGAGCTTAAAATTAAATTGTTTAAAACTTAAATTGTCTACTTATCCTCTTGAGGTGAGAGGAATTAAGGCTCACGTAATTACATTACATTTTTAAATAGTTTCCCATTATAATTATTTACTTATCATTATTATCTATGCATGTTGTTGATCCTTCAACTCTCATTCGACTTGCACTTACAGATGCATTGTCGAACAAGTCTTCAAAGTTATCGGGGGTATCTTCTTATTGCCTCAGATCAGCTCAGGTCCAATTATCAACACATGTTATTGCTTCTACAATACTTGAATGTAATAAAGACCGTCTCACTTCCAAAATATTATCTCATTAGCTGAAGACTTGTCCAACTGCAACGGTGGAAATATGTGTTGCCAACACTTCTTTAGCAATAATTGATAAAATAGGATAAATATTTTGATGTCGGTTCGACCAGTCAAGTACTTGAAAATATTTACTTACTAAACTTTTAGGAGGAAACTTGAAATTGGTTGATAAATAGTTATCTAATTTCGGATTGTTAGTCATGATTATTTTGTTGTAGTAATCAACGATTACGTAAGCTAAGTTTTGAATGTATTACGGGTTCACTACTAGATTTTCCTAATGATTGCAAATTAAATCAACTGACATAATCATTAAATAAATCTATTAAATAAATTTTTTTCCATCTAATATTAATTTCATCATCTATTCTTAAAAAATCATAGTAATTTTATAAGCCACTTTTCAAACCTTTTAATTTAAATTTAGGATTAAAAAAACTATGGCAATAAGATAAAATAATATATTGTCTTTAAAATTAGTCAACCATTTTCTCTTCATGACATTAATAACTTCAATTAAAATAATATCATTAATATTTGAACTTTCAGCATGCTCATATAGAGTACCAATAATATTCAAACATTCAACAATAAATATATTTATTGTAGGATAATAAACTCCACTAAAAATATTTGGTGTATCATTAAAAACTTTTAAAATTTCTAATTTTTTCACAAATATCTCATCGACTAGGAAAAAGTGTTATATGTTGAACATGTTGGGAAAAAATTACATAATACATCTTTGTATTGAAAAGTTTGAGTTAAGAGAAAATAAATTGAATTCCAACGAGTTTGAACATCTAGTGAAAATTTTACCAATTTTTTCACCATTTAATTTATAAAACTTGGTTCATTCTCTCATGACATTATAATATGACCAAATATAATTAAATGCAATCTTAATAAGATTAAAGTGATGTTCTAAAAAAATCAGACCATCTTGAACACATAAATTAAGGACATGACATGTGCAACGAACACGAAAAATCTACCCGCAAATTTGGTTGGCATATTTATTTTAAATCTCTAATTGATGCAATGTTTACAAATGCTTTGTCAAAACCAATTTTAAATTTTTACCTAATAAACCATATTTATAAAAAATTACTTTAATCAATCTATAAATATTTTATGCAGTATGATGTTCATCAAAAACTCTAAATGTAATAAGTAATTTTTACACGTTTCATGATGCATCAATCCAATGAGTGTGTTTGCCAATGATCACTCCAAATATCAGGAAAAATAGAAATATGACCTCTAATATCTTTAAATATTTCATTTAAAATAATTTTATCATCTTTGTATAATTTAAATTTTATCATTTTATTGTATTTTTAGGCATTTTACAGGCAGCATGATTTAAAGCATTTCGAACATAATTAGTAAAAGTAATTTTTTCACCAAAACTTAAAGAAAGATGTCTCATACAAGTAAATTTAGCAAATTCTTCTCTATTTTTAGCATCAGAATATTTAAATAAATTTAAAAAACTCGTACCTATACTAGATTAAGCGTGTCTGCCCATTTGAGTTTGTGTCGTATCAAGTCCAATTCCAGCGGTATGATGTTTATCCAAGTGCGTGTCCATATTGTCATAACCTCCAGTAAATTTGTAAGATACAGCACAATGGTTGCATATTGCTCTTGGACATTCATTTTCAATCTCGTCTAAATGAAAATGAATTTTGAAAATATTGGAAGATCGAGACTTAATTTTTCTTCTCCGTGTGCCGATACTTTGACCGTTCTCTTGGGTTTGCATATTTGGACATGGTGTTCTCAGATGAGTTTATCAATTTTTTTATTAATACTGAAGAAAAGTAAAATTAAATTAATATGAGAAATTGAAGACGAGAGAATTAAAAAAATTGAGGGAATTGAGAAATTGAGAGAATTGAGAATTGATGTGTTGAAAAATGAAGTTTATAACCCATATTTATATTTTTTTGGATTATTTTTTTGATACATAAATTGACCCTAAAACTAGCAATTTTATTAATGTTATTAAGGGTAATTTAGTAATTTTATATATTCATTTTACAAAAAAATTAAAAAAAAAATTGGCAGCAAGGAGCCTGCTTCTAGGGGTGTGCATTAATCGGTTTTAATCGATTAACCGAACTGTTCCGACCCATTTTTTTATTACGGTTCGGTTAATTTGGTTAAATCGGTTATTGCGGTTAAAATTTTTAACTTTTTTGGTTATTCGGTTCGGTTACGGTTATGAGATTCGTATAACCGAACCGACCGATTAACCGAAATTAAACCATATATATATATATAATATATATATATATATATATATATATATATTATATATATATATATATATATATATATATTAGCGCGTGCGAATCCTTTAATTTTTTAGAGTTAAGATAGTTTGCGTGTAAACTCTCAATTGGTTGTAGTTATATTGATTTGATAATACTACCCGAAAATAAAATTGATAAAATTCAAATGACAAGCTGCATTAACAGCTTAGTTTTGACTCTTTTTATCTTCTCTCAATAATTTAAAGGTAAAAATACATAAAATTTCAAATGTGTAGATTTTGCATCGTGGTGGATTCGTGACCCTTAAAATTTCTAACATGACAGGTTTGGAAGGAAATCTGAGGTCGTGACAATCATCGAGGGTTTAAAAAATATTTCTCTCGCATATAATTAAATATAGATATATTTAATTAAATGTTAGTTAGAATTGGTATTTTTATAATCGGATGTGTGATCGAATTAGTGATCCAAAAAATTTAATGCGCCAGTGGTTCGACCGGTTGAAACGTTCCGAAAAAATCGGTAGAACCGACCTACATCATATATAATTTTACTAATTAAAAATTATAAAAAAATATTAATTTTAATTTACTGGATTGGTTAATAACCGAATTAACCATAACCGACCGAAATATAATGGTTAATGGTTATGTGTCATAAATTGGTTAAATCGGTCACACTTTTATTTAACCGAAAATTTCGGTTACGGTTAAAAAATCAAGGATTAACCGACCGAACCGACCGATGCACACCCCTACCTGCTTCTTGCTGCTTGTGTGGCATGCCCAACGACTACTAGCCATTGGGACAAACGGTTCCGGTTGGAACCGTCTGATTTTTTCAGTTCGGCTATGGTAGAATCAAACAAATCTGGTTCGGTTCCGGTTCTGGAACTGGAACCGCCAGATTCCTACCGGTTCGGTTTCAGTTCCCAACTGGAATCGTGATCGGGTCTAAGCACACGACATGTGGTATGGGCGATTGCACAAAATTTTCGTGAAGAATACCAATATTTAGCCATATAATTTTTTTTTACGTAGTAAAATATCGATATTATACTGTGTATTCGCACGAAAAATCTTGTGGGCACCTGCCCTCAGATATATATATATATATATATATATATATATATAATATATATATATATATATATATATATATATATATATATATATATATATATTATATATAATTGTAAAATATATGAAAATGAGAACAATATATGAATTCTGATAAAACCATGTCCGAATACTGTGAGAATAAGACTTAAAGATTTATAATTACATTAACTCTTTATTCAATTACACCATTATAAAGAATCAAACTCAATACTTACTTTATTGAATATGAGTGTATTAACCAACAGAGTTAACACTTCCTTACTACTATAACTCTTATTTTGATTACTATTCAACTTCTTATTATATCTTTTTTATATTGGGTCGGACCATCCCATCATAAGCTCCCAATTCTAACAACACATATTGTCGGTGACCCTCTTGCTTTACCTCTCTCCAATAATGGAGAGGCCAGCAATCTTTCAGGATTTTGGAGGGACACACAATGCATGGCTGGAGCAAGGCAAGGTGGATCAGATGCCAAGAAAATCATGCAGCTTCTTTGATATGACTATATATATGCGTGCCCATATAATCTTGTTATTAAAACCCTGCCAGCAATTCCAAAGAAACACAATATAAACGAACCCCACACCTAGCTAGCTATATGATTATGAGCACATTCAATTAATAATACACCAGCAATTTATTTGTATAATGTGTTTAAGATAATCGATATATTGAAGAACCCTAAATTGATCCTGGTGTTGCATTTGAGTAAGAAAAAACTGGAAGTATATGTGGGTTCGGATCAAACTTGTTTTCTCTTAAAAGCAGTTTCTTTATTTTTGAAACAAAAAAAAAAATATTAAGGATGATTTAGGTCTCTTCATTATATTATTTCATTATAAGGAATAAAATAATCTGAATATTTATATTGTTTCTATAAAGATTAATTTTCATTTGATAGATCATCATTGACTAGAGTCCGTATAGGGAACAATACATGTAAATTGATAGAACCATGTCTGAAACAAGGTCTTTAAACTAACAGAATCATGCTTGAAAACTAATAATTATATTTATTTTATATTTACTTATGCCACAATAATAAATCCAACACATAAGGCCTATTATACATATTATGGATTTCTTTGTTAACACTTGATATCTTAAAAGCAGTTTATATAGCTTAAGCATGAAAAAAATAACAAGAAAATGGCACCATAACAGAAAATGATAATTATGATTAGGAGATACCAAATAAAGACAAGACCATCTAAAAAAAGGACTTGAATTCAGAATTAAGTTGAGTTTCGTAATGATTTATTTTTTTATAAATTATATTCGGTAGTTATTGGATACTAATTTGTATGTAACTGAATCTTACTCGCGCATTAATACTATTAAAACACCCATAATAGAAATATAAATTTCTTTTAAAAATATTATTCAATCTTCAACAAACCAAGGGAAAAAATCATCTCAAACCTTTCAACAGGAGTTCAATTCCTGTACTATCAACATCTGTGTGTGTGTGTGTTTAGCTAGCTGGGCAGAGAGAAAAAGAAAAGTGAAAACAAAACTGAATTTATCGTTCATATGTTATGGAAGACGTCAAAATTAGCTGCTGTTAGATCTTCTGAAAGTGATGTTAATGGATAGCTAGTGAAATCTTCTGAGCTCTGAGTATGAATCTGGCCTTGATCAAGCAACGAACATTGTGCCATTTCTTCGGATGTGATGATCCCATTCATCTGAAATTGATGAAACATTGAGTTTAACCTGTTCTCATCAGCAGTGTCCCACGAGAAAGCTGCTGCATTTTCCATGACATTGCTTACTTGAAATCCAGTACTGTAATTGGTCATATAATTTGAACCATTGCTAGAACTCTCCTTTGCCAGCTCTGATACATTTCTGTTATGATCAAAGGAAGTAAAACTTGGGATTGATGAGAATGTAAAGTTGGAATTTGTCTCAAATTGGTATTGAGATATAAGATTAGAATCACATCCCATTTCACCAACACCATCTACTTGGAATTCAAAGCAGGCAAACGGATCATAGACCTGCTTATTGTTCAAAATGCTACAATAAGATGAATCATCAGCAAGAAATGTTGGCTCCTGGCTTTTGAAAGTTGAAATAGTACTTCTTGGTAGGTCTTTAGACTCTGGCATTTGCAAATCGTTAGAAACTTCTTTCACTTCAATATCATTTGTTATTGGTTTGTGGGTAGTTGGGTCAATGCCTTGCTTCATCAGCTTCTTCTTCAAGCTTGAATTCCATAAGTTCTTTATCTCATTGTCTGTTCGTCCCGGTAACTGTGCCGCAATCTGTGCCCACCTGAATTGCATAGAATAGAAATTCTCAGTAAAAAATCAATTCACCATTGAAACCTAAAAATAAAAAGACCTATTTAAAGATTTAGCAAGTACCTATTTCCAAGAACTCCATGGAGGCTAATAATGAGATCCTCTTCTTGTTGTGAGAACATTCCCCTTTTGAGGTCAGGTCTCAAGTAATTAATCCATCTCAATCTGCAGCTCTTTCCACATCTTTGCAAACCTATAAGAATTAATCAAAAAAATTAGAACATTAATTATCATCATCATTCTATTTAAATTTATTACAAAATCATCCTTTAGTATGAAAATTAAATATACCAGCTAGCTTAGGAACTGAACTCCAGCAGGCAACACCAAATCTTGTAATGTAATTGTACAGTTTCTCATCTTCTTCAGGTGACCACAGCCCTTTCCTTAACTTTTGCTTCTCAGAACAAGAATGGCGTCCCATTTTTTTTCAATGTAATTGAATTGAAAGACTGTCTATATTAATCTAAAAGTAGCTTGCTAGCTAGCCAATAGCGTGATATCACTCCAATGATTCAAAGGTGGTGGGTTCAGAAAAATGAAGAATAATTTTTGATGATTTAAAGACAATGGGGATCACTAAATCATGCTTAGAGTTGAAGTTACAGAGAGAGATCGAAGGGCTTGCTGAGGAAGGTGAAGCAATCAAGTGGATTTGGTGCTAGCTTCTGCTTTTCTGCATTGGTTTTTAAGGTAACTCTATCTCTAGAAAATGTATATTATTGATCATTTACATGAAAACAACTCTATAAACGTGTACTTATGTAAAAGTTCTACGATATTATGATATTATATTACTCATGCAACAATCTAATAATATATTATTATGCGTGTTAAAATATTGTTGAAATTCATGAGTCTAACTTAACCCAAAAGTCAGCTTAAGAGTTGAGGGTTGCCCAATGTTTATATTTTGTGTTTAATTGTTTATCTCAGCCGATGTAAGATATTTTCCTCAATACTCCCCCTCACGTGCAAACCGGTCTTTTGCCTGGTTCATGTCACGTGGACAGGTAGTGTGAGCTCACCCGTGCATGAGTGTGGCTCTGATACCATGTTGAAATTCATGGGCCTAACTCAACCCAAAAGCCAGCTTAAGAGTTGAGAGTTGCCCAATGTTTATATTTTGAGTTTAATTGTTTATCTCAACCGATGTGAGATATTTTCCTCAACAAATATTAAAAAATAACGAAGAAATAATAGTTATATTTAATACAATTCGTATATAATATACTTATTAGTATGTTATACCAAGTCAATCTTATCTCCATTATATTAAAAAATTACTCATATTTATGACTAAAAATAATATCAGTGAATATAAAAATATATATATTTAAAAAGAACTCGTGTTCTAATCAGGATCCGCTCTGAGATTTAGGTGATCATACACGAGCTCCTAAAAATGAAACAATTATCATAGAAAAACATGCACAATTTTTTTATGTTTCCTTATTATTCTTAACATATATAGAATATATAACAATGAATATGAGTGAAATGAGAACGAGAAAATATATCATATCCTTAAAAATCTATTAAATCTATATGTGAGTGTTTTGAGCTAACAACTCTCAAATCCAAATCATTAATATTGCCCCTTTGAATAAAAAAAAAAATGAAATGGGAAATTGGATGGTGTCTCCCATTTTATCGTCACTTGCTTATTTTCTTTCTTAATTAAGCCCAACTGCCATAGCATTTCATCAAGAATTTTATGCCATTATATTCAAAAACTTTGGTTAATATACTCAAATAATCAAATTGTTTTTTTGTTACATAAGTTGGTAAAAGCATTTGACAATTGCTTTTTCATAGAGCATTTGCGTGATCTATTTTCACACAAAACATTCATTTTATTTTTAAGGCATGCATGGATCTTGGATGCATGGATTGCCAGTTTTTCAAGAAATCTTTTTGGTGCCATACCCACCGAAGGAAAAAAAATCACAGGTCACTTTCCCACGTGAGAAATTTCTAAGAAAATCTTCAAACAAATCTTGAATCGCCTCATGTTTTTCTTATTTTACTTCTTTCAAAGCATTTTTTTTCCTTTTTTTTTGCTTACCATTTACTAAACATAGGTTAATGCATTTAATCAAATAATTTTTTATTCTTCCTAATTCATTAATAATTATATAATACGTGAAATTATATTAAATAATTTTTATTAATTAATTAATTAATTTATTAATTTTTTTTTTTTTTTTAACATGTGTGATGAGATGTTATTAGTTATTATATGGTAATGTAGTACCATTTTTGCATAGCAGAATTTTACCTTAAAGCTAAGTTAGAAAATACTAATTTTTTTTCAATAAGGGTTGTAGATACATTTTATCAAGTAATAACAAATCTTTTGGACTGTATATTAAGGAAGATGGTCTAAATAAGACAATTATTTTTTTTATATAAACCACTTCTTGGGTATAAAATCGTTTGTTGTTTGCTTTTGTATTTTTTTTTTTATATATATATTTTGGTGTGTGTATAAAAGTAGCTCCACGACCCATTGCTAAAAAATAGGGGTGGTAATTTGGATCAGGATTCGTTTATTCGTTCGATTCTATTCGCTTTAAAGCGAATACGGGTTTGAAAAAATGGATTCGTTTAATAAATGGGTCAATTCGATTCGATTCGTTTATTAAACGAATCGAATACGAATTTAAGCTCATTGATTCGTTTATTTGTTTAGGATTCGTTTTATTATTTTTATTTACTAGTTCTTGTTAATTTTCAATTAAGATTCGAGAAATTATAGCTAATTATCATAGAAAAAATAATATTTTCAATATTTGGTGAAGTATTTTTAGTAAATATATTAAATACATATTTCATATGTATATATTTATAAAGAATTAATGTAAATCAAGTATGGTAAATTATTTTATTAAATAATATCATTGACTAAACGAATAAACGAATATTCGTATTCGATTCGTTTAATAAACGAATCGAATACGAATCCTGATATTAGGATTCGTTTAATAAACGAATCGAATACGAATCCATCACATTTTGATTCGATTCGTTTAGGATTCGATACGAATTCGATTCGTTGATTCGTTTTGACACCCCTACTAAAAAGGCATTGAACTAACTTATTTTAAAGATGCTAGCTAGCAAGTCATCATTGGATCGGATTTCATCAGAATCCCATTTTATTATGCTTTATCTTTTATTTGAAAAATAAAAAATAATAAAAAAACTGATCTTCTGTTAAACATTAATAAAACGTTATAAATAGTAAAAAAGAATTATGCCATAAAGTTGATTTTGTTGCTTTTCAAACTTGCTTCGACATAATTATATGACTATGCATGTATATATAATTGAGTTGATTCGAATGAAAAGATGGCTTTAATCCATATGCATTCTAATATCATTGGAGTTGGAGCAAACCACATCACACCACACATTGTTTGTATTTTTCTAGATATACGATTTTATTAACCGTACAGGGGTACTCTTGGTTGAGGTTCCTAAATATAAGTTAAAATCAGGAAACCTTAATCTAAGTATTTAGTTTTGATAACTGCATTTTGATAAATTAAACTTAATGTGAAACAGATATTTGATCAGGTGTTTTTGACTTAATTTTTAATCAAGTCATAGGACAATATGATTTTTATATTTAATAGCTTAATTTATATTTATGGGTCATATATTTTAGAAAATTGACTATGGTCATCTTCATCTGGTCCATACGACATTGAATACTCTCTTATATTTTCTTCAAGTCTAGTCGACTAGAGATTGTCTCGGACCTTCATCTGGTCAAGTCGACGGGAACATTTCTCAAGATCCTTAGGTTGAAGTCATGGACCTTCATCTGATCCAGACGACATTGAAGACTCCCTTGAACATTTTTCAGGTCTGGTCGACTAGAATTATCATGGACTTTCATCTGGTCCAATCAATGGGAACATTCCCAAGTCCTCGTCTGGTCAGGTTGAAGCCATGGACCTACATCTGATCAAGACAACATTGAAGGCTCCCCTAGACCTTCTTCAGGTTTAGTTGACTAGAAATTATCATGGACCTTCATCTGATCAAGTCGACGGGAATATTTCCCAAGATCCTCGTCGATTCAGGTTGAAGACATGGACCTTCATCTGGTCCAGACAAAATTGAAGACTTCTTTGGTCATTTTTCAGGTCTAGTCGACAAGATATTATCCTGGTCCTTCATCTGGTCCAGTCGACGAGAACATTCATGACCATTATCGGGTCAGGATGAAGACTTGGACCTTTTTCTTTTCCATTCGACAAGAACATTCCCCAAGACCCTCGTCGGGTCAGGTTGAAGCCTTAAACCTTCACCTGGTCAAGATGACATTGAAGACTTTCCTAGACCTTCTTCAAGTCTAGTCGACTGGAGATTATCTTGGACCTTCATCTGGTCCAGTTGACAGGATCACTCCCTAGGACCCTCGTCGGGTCAGGTTGAAGTCATGAACCTTCATCTAGTCCAGACGACATTGAGGACTCTTTTTGGACCTTCTTCAAGTCTGGTCGACTAGAGATTATCCTGGACCTTCATCTGGTCGAGTAGACGGGAACATTCCCAAAGATCTTCATTAGGTCAGGTTGAAGCCTAAACCTTCCTCTGGTTCAGAGGACATTGAATACTCCCATGAACCTTCTTCAGGTCTAGTCAACTGGAGATTATTCTGAACCTTTATGTGGTCCAAAGGATATTGAAAACTCTCATAGACTTTTTTTAGGTCTAGTCGACTGGAGATTATCTTGGACCTCCGTTTGGTCCAGTCGACAGGAATATTCTCCATGACCCTTGTTGGGTTAAGTTGAAACTTTCAACATTCATCTAGTCCAAACGACATTGAAGACTCTTCTGGACCTTCTTCAAGTCTAGTCGATTGGAGATTATCCTAGACCTCCATCTGATCCAGTCGACGGGAATATTCTCCAAGACCCTCGTCAGGTCAGTTGAAGCCATGGACTTTCACCTGGTCCAGACGACATTGAAGACTCCCATGAACCTTCTTCAGATCTAGTCTATTGAAGATTATCATGGCTCTTCATCTGGTCTAGTCGATGAGAATATTCCCCAAGACCCCCATCAGGTCGGGTCGAAGACATTAACCTTCATCTAGTCCAAATGACGTTGAAGACTCTCATTAACCTTCATCAGGTCTAATCGATAGAATATTATACTGGAATAGTTGACAAGAATATTCATATGACCCTTGTCGGTTCAAGATGAAGACTTTGACCTTCATCTGGTTCAGTCAACTAGAACATTCTCCGAGACCCTCGTCGATCAGGTTGAAGTTCTGGACCTTCATCTGGTCCAAATGATATTGAAGACTCCAAATGGCCTTCTTCAGGTTTAGTCGACTGTAGATTATCCTGGACCTTCATCTGGTCCAGTAAACGAGAACATTCCCCAAAATCCTCATCGGGTCAAGTTAAATTTATGGACCTTCATCCGGTCCAGACGATATTGAAAACTTCCATGAACCTTCTTCAGGTCTAGTTGAATTGAGATAATCATGGACCTTCATTTGGTCCAGTCGACGGGAACAATCCCCTTGACTTTCATATGGTCCAGTAGATAAGATATTTCCTGTGACCTTCACCATGTCAGGGAATCCCTTGGACCTTCATCCGGTCCAGTCGACATAGCGTGACCATCATCTGGTCTAAACAATACTTGTACTTCAAATGACATAAGAATTGCATATGACATACTTGTGGAATACTTTCCAAGTTAATGACTCTTTGACTTATATAGTATGAGACAAACTACACATGTCAAATTGGGCTAGGGATCCAATGATATTGCACTTCTTATGTCCTTCATATGACCCATAAGTAACATTATGGGTTACTGTCGAGGCCCAACTAAAATGGGTTGCAAACTCCAAGTATCAAATCTCCATATTAGACTCATAAGCAGGCCCCTGGGTCCATATCCCCAAGAGTAACAGACACATACGAACTAAAGGCCTCCAGAAGTCCACGCGATAGGCCTCAAGCAGGCTTTAATCATGCCACACGTTGTCTCAGCTGACGTCACTCGGAGAGTGACCTAATCAACACTGTCCCATATTATCCGAAGTCCCAATAAATATTGTCCGCTAGTCTACACGCGACCAATTCCTTCTTAATAAGGAAATTATTATTTGGATCATGACTAACCGCCTACAAAAACGGTGGTATAATTCAAGTACAATAGAGATTACACATAATCCCGGAAATCTAAGCACTCCCAATTCAGTCCATATTTACTACCATTTCCTAAATATGATTGGAATACGACACTTCTAAGAATCCTAAACTGACTAAAGGAGCTACTTCACAGCCTGTAAAAGGATAGGGGTCCAAGGGATTGATTCATTCAAGCTTTGGCTCTTACACTCGATTTCTCAAAACATACAAAACTCCCTAAATACCTGAAACCTACCGCCCTCACGGTAACTAATGAATGTCAAGGTAACTCATAGCCTTGCTCTTCCCTTTTCTTTCTGCTCGTCATCATCACTAAATTGAACATCAGAATGCCTACGATATCCATCACACTAGTGGGTAGTTACTCCACGCTCACTTGCTTTTGTTTTGTAGGATTTCTTATGCCCTCATCATAAAAATTCTCGATTGTAGGCCGAATTTGAAATTCAACGTCTACAAGCTAGATACAATTATGTATCCTAGAATGTCTTTAAAAATTACTTAATATTAGCCCAAGACCCTTGCTTTAAGCGGGTAGAACTCATCTTTGATTTCTAATTGAGCTGTTTTGAAAATCAAAATGCTATTTAGATTCTTGATCATGTAAATTATGGAAATTTCACGTGTTGTACTTGTTGACGGACGATTTTCGTCCCAATGGTAGTTTCGTGATAACATACCCGAGACAACATTCCTTCAACCTTGAATTTGTTTGGTTATGGAATGACCAATAGCAAATTTGGCAAAAAGTGATAAAAACACACAGATTGACAAGAGAGTTTTAACGTGGTTCGGCGGAGCGAATCCTACCTACATCCACGGGCACAAAACGGTGGGGGTTGTTTTTATTGCCTGAACTAACTCGGTCGACCTGTTCTGAGTGAGGTCCGAATGAGGCCGAGCAGTTTAAAGAATTATACAAGTAGTGTTTATTCTATTTTTTTTACTAGTTTTGTTATCGCCTAACAAATGAATCTAACTTTGCTTTATATACTCAGGAATTACAACACTGTTCCCCCAACTTGGTGACGTTTCCCGCGTGGTCTCCGACTGATTGACGGGCTCTCTGCCCCAAGACTGTCTTCACTGAAAGCAAACCTATCGTCTGACGACCTGTCACATCACTCTGTTTTCTCCACTGTCGCACGCAACAATAATGGTGCCAGCCTGTAAAGTGCTTTTGAATAATAACACGTTTTGGAGGGAAAATTCAACAACTCTGATCTTTTATAGATCTTCAAGAGGTCGGTCAAGTGATCTGCCGAGTTTCTCAAACTGTTTTCCTCCTGACCCGAAATGTCCGAGCTCATCCGCTGGTTCCAGAGGATAATGCCAAATCAAACCGAGCTTCCGGTCAAATGTGGTCGGCCTCGGCTCTGAAGTAGTCGGTCCCTGAAGTCTGCACCATGCTGTATCCTCTGGTCGGTTATGTTCAAGAGACTTGACCTAAGCCCTATGTCGGGCTGAAGAACAACTATTATCCTATGACCCTGGTCTTCTTGATGAGGAGAATTTCTTTTTTTGCCTTTACCGAGATGTTCTGGAACCTTAGTTGCAGAAAACCTCATCAACATCTATCCCCTAGTTCTCGGTTCCAACGAGTGTACGAGTTGGTGCCGGGAATTATAAAAAACTGAAGTGAACTGATCAACTAACAGGTGGTCCGACTCAGAAGCAAAACAGAGAACTTTCTCGGACCTTGATTAAACTATCATCGGCCGTCCCCAAGTGATCGGTCACAAACATGCAGATTTCTTGTGGCAACTTCCCAATTTGAGCCAAATCCCTCTTTTACCCTTCTGGTAGTCGTCCCTCGAGAACCGCAAGCCATCAAATCTTCATAAATGCCCATCAAATTAACTTTTCGGGTTTTAACCCGAGCGTGCCACTTGTCAAGAGCCCATGGTCTTCCCACCAAAAACATGAATCAACCGACCGTTCTCGAAACTGATCAGACGGAGTCTGAAGGCGACATGTGGCACTCATCCGAAGACTTTCCCAAATCGACGGCTAAAAACACTTCGTGCCGACTATAAGGATGCTGAGTAAAGCCTATTCTTCTCTCTTTTACGAAGATCAAAACTCTCAAACTGTAGAAGCTCATTCGCTTGTGAGACTAGCAAACTTCCGACCGACCAGACCAAACGCCATCTCTTCTTCTGAATCCAAGTAAGTTCCTGCTCGACCCCTCTCTACTTATTTACCGTATTTTACCATTGTTGCTTGATGCTTTCGGACTTTCTATCTGTTGTTGCTTGTTTTTTCTTTTTATGTGTTGTGGATTCTGTCTCGGATTTGGTGTCGGGTGTGTGGTATATGTGTTTTCTAGTTGAAGGATGGATAGTGAGTATGATGCATGTATCTCGGGCTTTCTGAGTGTTGTGTTTGGTTGTATGTGTTTAGGGAGAGACTTGTTGTTTGTGGTTATTGCTAGGGCATTTAGAGACTGTAAGCCTAGGTTCCCGGTAGTCAGAACAGCTCTCGAACCTATTATGCCTTAAACTAACCGATGACTGACCTTCTTATTCATGGCGACTGTCAGGAATGTCTGATGTTGAATCCTCTTCTACCAAGCCCATAGAAACTCAATATCCTCACGCTGAAGAATCTTCCTCGAGCTCGGGGACACCCAGCGTAGAGGATTTGGATACTACACCTACCCCCTATGAAATAGAAAATGATTCCTACCATCACAGAGTTCCCCGGAAAGACCTCGAGCCAGGAGAACTGGGCAGTTCGGCCTTGGACATGAACCTGACCTCCACCATTACGGGAGATGCCTTGTGTGTGCTTCGTCAGCAGTACGAAATCCCGATCGATATAGCTCTTGAGGTCTCTGGCTCGTGTGATCGTGCGAGCCAACCTGACGAGGGCTCAAGCGCTCTTCTTCCTTCCTTCTTCGAGTGTGGTCTTGGGCTGCCCATTTAACCATACTTTGCGGGTATACTGGCCAGAATGGAGATTGCTCACTGCCAACTGAACTTGAATAGCTGGAGAATTGTGGCCGACCTGTATTTGATCTGGCACCGGGCAGGCCTCGGGGAACCGACTTTTGAGGAGTTGAAAAGACTCTACAAACTGAAGGTCAACCAAAAAACACACCACGGTTGGTATTACCTCTCTTCATATGCCGACGTCCATGCCCTCATCAAAGATCTTCCTGTAGGCACTGAATTTTTGCATGTAAGTCCCGATGATGAGCCTCGAATGGAGGCACTACCTTTTTAGTTGCGGAAGTCGCGGAAAGCGGTCGTCGGAAGGGAAAGGTCAAGAATTGACATTTTTTGTTGGATTTGGTTCGCTCGTTCAAGCTTCGGGTTCGCTCGTTCGGTCTCAGTTTTAAAATTATCCTCGACCCAAACCCATATCTCACAATTCCTACCCAAATAACCAAAAACCAATCTCTACAAAACAATTCCCTCACCAAACAAAAGCCACCAAAATGCTAAACAACAACTAAACAACAAAGACCCTAACCTCACCCATGCCTCACGCATGAACCCCATAATTGTCCCTAGCTATTCACGCCAAGAAGGACTCTTCATTCAATCCTCATACACACATCTAGGACGATTCTCGACAAGACTGCCCTTCGCTCTCCATCATCACCAGCTCACTGCTCCACATGCCAAATAACCCCTCATAACAAACCTCACTGAACCTGTAACAGGCCCTTTTAGCCCCATTCACGCTGATGAAACAAATAAACCCTAGAGGCCATGCACACGTGAACTATAGCCCCTTCTCACCTTCAATGTCACTGAACACAACAGACCTAGCAAGACACACATCTTCCTCTCGGTTAAAACAATCAGCCTTCTCGCAGGGGGAATTGACGGTCCTTGGAGCCTCTTCACACAAGCCATCAACCCTCACAACAAACCTTGCCCTAACAACCCTTACGTCCCTTCTCTTCTCACTATCAACAAACCGAGCACTGACCGGTAAACCCTTACACCAAAACTCAAGAACAACCCACTCCAACTCGGTAAGACTGGCCGAAACAAACAAAGACAGCAGACCCTACACTTCATGCAGTCCATCACGTGAAACCCATCAAAAATGCACTGCCCACAGTCACGTGAATAGCACCAAAACAACCCACTCATGGCCATAAGTAACAAGACAAATGAACCGACCACAAGCAACCCATTAACCGAAACCAAGACATAAAGCTGCACCAAAATACCGTCCCCGAAACAGTGAAGAAACCAGAGGAAAAATAGCCTGAAAACCGCCAGTGAAAATGGATAAAGCAGTAGAAACAGCGGACCCGTGAAAACAGCGGACCAGTGAAAACTGCGGAACGATAACCCTTCCGGCACCGTGAAACGCACTCCCGGAAAGCGACTTAAAAGGTAAGACCTGAGGGCACCCCTTTTGTTTATTATCCTTTATTTAGTTATTTTATTGTTTTATTTCGCATGAGTATTGTAGATTGATGTATGATGTGATTTCCGGGTGAACGGAACATGTGTTCTCTCTTGTGGTATATCGGATGGAAACCCGGACGTAAATTCCGTAGCCGAATCCGAATGGACGGTATTACGGTTTGCACTCGGGATACAATGCCACGTCTCACTTGAGAGACACACGTATTTCGTTTCATCCAAACCTTGTATTTGAGCATGATTAGGTTGCTAGTATGTTATTATTTCTTAAGCATGAGTTAATTTAGTCTTGTTATTTAATTTTCAAATCATGATTGTGTTATTTAGGCATGTTGTTTTTTTCATTCTTTATGCATGATGTTTCGTTTAGTTTATGTTTATGTTTAATTAGTTATTTGTTTACTTTGGTTTAATGGTTCAATATGCTCGTTGTGTTATATTGCTTGGAGTTATTTGGATGAAAGCATGTTAGATCTAAGTACCCTTGAGCATGAATGTTGAATAGATTCGGTTAGTTTATTGCACAAATCATATCATCACAAGTGGCATAAGTAAGGGACCATTCCGAACCCAACGGTTTGAGGTCTTCCCTTGCGAGGGGTGAGTGCGGCCTTAAATCATTTTCCCGGTTCACACCGGGTGGCGACTCCATTTTATTTCTCCGGTTTAGTCCCCCGCGGGCTACTCCGTACTCCCAACCGGGCCGCGATCCCGGAACAGCGTCGCTCAATTTCTGTTGTCTACACTTCCCCAAACCAATAAAACTTTCAAATATCCCTGATTCTGGGCTACAGGCGACTGGGGACGGACCTAGTCGACGTGCCCGGAGATGACAGAAGTCCCTGATATCTTCAGAGCGAGAGGTTAGGACCCGATTTCTTAGTTTCTCTTTCTTTCTCAACTTTCATGCAAAAATATTAACTCTTTAATCATTCTCAGCCTGTTGGAGGGACCCTCCCAAGGTTACCCATATGGTTCGTTCTAGGATCAAGGTGGCCATGAGCTACATCTGCCACTGGAAGAGGGTAGTCAATGACTTTGCCTTCTTGGAGTCAGGGCTCGTCCGGAGTGCACCTCCACAGGTCTCGAGACGGTTAGGTAGGCTCTCACTTACTTTCTAACTGATCCCCTTACTTGTTTGGCCCGTAAATGACTTGAACTCATCTGATTTTCGAACTGATCACTCTCTCTATCTTTTACTTGGCTGGAATGTCGAGATAACTCAATGTTTTTGACAGAATCAAAGATCTGACGAAGAGGCCCGGGCCAAGTGGAGCGAGAACTTCCCGAAAAAGGGCGGCCATAACGGTGGCTAAGGACAAAACTAAAGCAGTGACTCGTCATTATGATCAATCAATAATTCCATCTCCAAGGGCGGTCCCGTCGTCTGAAACCCACCCTGCCGGCCTTTCTAGGTCCGCCAGCAAACGAAAGCGCTTAATCGGATCCGGTGGTGCTGAGCAATAAGAAGAGGAAGAGGAGGAACAGCCTCTGATCAGAAGACAGGCTGTCCGGAGAGAGAGCAGAATTACAAGGGCCCCCTCCAAAAAAGGAAAAGGTGTCGTAGTGCTCGGTGCGGACGACCTAAGTGAAAAAATCAGAGAGGCCACTTCTCACCTTGTGCCGGCATTCAATGAACTGGCCGATGCAATTCCTCCTGAGGAGATCCCGAAATACGAAGACGTCTCTCCTGATGACGTGGTGACTGAGTTTTGTTCCCAGATGGCTAAGGTAATAAACTTCTTGTTTCCGCCTTGTATCTTTACTTGGCTGATATGATGACTTTTTTCATTTTCTTCTTGCAGGAAAATTATCTTATAGCCAAAAACAAAGACCTTCTCCTGAGTCTTCTATCTGAAGGAGGCCAGGCTCAGAGGCTTTAGAGTCAACTTTCAGAAAGGGAGGCCGAGCTGGCCAAAAAGGATGAGAAAATAAAGGCTCTGGAGAGGGTCATGGATGAGGCCCTCAAATTGAATGAATCCCTTCGGACTGCGGCTAACCTGGCCAAGAAGAATGCTGAAACTGCCAAAAAGGACATGGAGGCTGCTCAGGCTGAGAGTAAACTCCTGGGGTGGGAGGTGGGCAACACCGAAGCCAAGCTGAGGAGGACGGCTGAAGAGAGAGATCAGGCTCAGGAGGAGCTAAAAATGAGAGATACCGATTTGGAGATGAGGGAGGCTGAACTGCAAAAGAGGGAGGCTGAACTTCAAAAGCAGAAGGCTGCACTGGAGGGAGAGCTGAAGAGTGCTCAGCTCAAGGGGATCGGAGATTCTGCAGAGATTATTCCAATTCCGATGTCCGGGGTTAACATGGAGCCGATCCATGTGGCCATCCGCTTTTGTAAAGGAGAACTTTATGCGGATGAGGCCCGAGAATTACTTGCCCTTCCTTCGGATGAAGTCCAGGATCCGGAGCCCATTTCAATCGTGCCCATGTCTCCATCACCTGAGGAGGTCCAACCTGAGGCTCCTGCCCTTGAGGCCAAAGTTGCAGCCTCTCTTTCTTCCCAAACTGAAACCGAGGTGCCTCTCGTCGAGTCTGTACCAGCTACCCAGCCATCCGGACCCGACCAATAAGAAACAGTTGCCCCTGTGAGGGCCGATTAGTGGGGGTGACCCAAAAGGGGGCCCCATGTAAGTTCAAACAGTATACTTCTTTTTGTAATGATAATCATAACTCTTTCCTTTAACAGTTATCCTTGAATGCTTCATGTTCTACTTTCCATACTTGGCTTATTTTGACTTCAGATTTTCTGACTTGCCCTTCCAAATCTCAATATGACCTCGCGCCCAATCAATTTGAGTCCGACCTCGAGGTGATAATCTATCCCCCGAACCGAAATCAAACGCATTCAGTGGGACGTAACCCGACCCCGTGTTGAAAAGAACACTTGGCTCTGAGGGAATGTTACGTCCTCAGACTAATGAGATGAAGTCGATGGGATTTACCTCAACCCCGAGTTGAAAAGAACATTTGGCTCTGGGGGAATGTTACGTCCTCAAACCAATGAGATGGACTCAGTGGGATTCACCTCAACCCAGATTTGAAAAGAACATTTGGCTCTGGGGGAATGTTACGTCCCCAGACCAATGAGATGGACTCGGTGAGATTCACCTCAATCCTGAGTTGAAAAGAACATTTGTCTCTGGGGGAATGTTACGTCCTCAGACCAATGAGATTGACTCGGTGGGATTCACCCCAACCCCGAGTAGATGAATAGAACCTCGGCGGGATGGATCCGGCCATGAGCTGGTGGAACAATACAAACTCGGTGGAACGAATCCGGCCCCGAGCTGGTGGAACAATATAGACTCGGCGGAATGAATCCAGCCCCGAGCTAGTGGAACAAAGCATCGGCGGAACGAGTCTAGACCCGAGCTGGTGGAAAAACTTATACTCGGTGGAAAGAATCCATCCCCGAGCTGATGGATCATAACAGACTCGGTGGAATGAATCCAGCCCCGAGCTGGTGGAACATTTGAGACTTACACGATGGAAGATTTTCAACCTCTGGTGGAACCTTTGATGGACGATTTTCATCCCAGTGGTAGTTTCGAGATAACACACCCGAGACAACATTCCATCAACCTTGAATTTGTTTGGTTATGGGATGACCAAAAGCAAATTTGGCAAAAGGTGATAAAAATACACAGATTGACAAGAGAGTTTTAACGTGTTTCGGCGAAGCGAATCCTGCCTACGTCCACGGGCACAAAACGGTGGGGGTTGTTTTTATTGCCTGAACTAACTCGGCCGACTTGTTCTGAGTGAGGTCAGAATGAGGCCGAGCAGTTTAAGGAATTGTACAAGTAGTGTTTATTCTCTTTTGTTACAAGTTTTGTTATCGCCTAACAAATGAATCTAACTTTCATTTATATACTCATGAATTACAACATTGTTCCCCCAACTTGGTGACGCTTCCCACGTGGTCTCCGACTGATTGACGGGCTCTCTGCCCCAAGACTGTCTTCGCCGAAAGCAAACCTGTCGTCTGACGACCTGTCACATCACTATGTTTTCTCCACTGTCGCACGCAACAATAATGGTGCCAGCCTGTAAAGTGCTTTTGAATAATAACACGTTTTGGAGGGAAAAATTCAACAACTTTGATCTTTTGTCGGTCTTCAAGAGGTTGGTCAAGTGATCTGCTGAACTTCTAAAACTGTTTCTGCCATGACTCGAAATGTCCGAGCTCATCCGCTGGTTCCAGGGGACAAGGTCAAATCAAACCGAGCTTCCGGTCAAATGTGGTCGGCCTCGGCTCTGAAGTAGTCGGTCCCTGAAGTCCGCACCATGCTGTATCCTCTGGTTGGTTATGTTCAATAGACTTGACCCGAGCCCTATGTCGGCCTGAAGAACAACTACTATCCTCTGACCCCGGTCTTCTTGATGAGGATAATTTTCTTTTCTGCCCTTGCCGAGCTGCTCTGGAACCTTAGTCGCATAAAACCCCATCAACAATACTGTATATTATTTTCTTTGAATGTACATGGTTTTGTGAATTCTTTTTTTAATGCTCTAGATCATATCCACTAAAGTATTAGGCTTACTAAAAAAATATCAAAATTTAACATTGGGTACGTTTGAAGTAAGCTTATACTAAGTTTTGTACTCAAGGGGTGTGTTTTGGTGGTGTAGAGTTCAGGATCTCACCTTGAGGTCATGATCAGTTCGAATCCAAGAAGTTCGTTTTTGTTGTAAAAGTTTAGGACAACAGGGGTTTTACCTGCTCCACTTAAACTTGGAATGGGTGGTTTGGCGGTGGGTTTCCAACTATTTAAAAAAAAAAAAAAAGACCTATTAACTTTGCCTCATGTAAAGGTTTTTAAGTACAATTGTTATTTGATTATAATCAACACCATATCATGAGGCTATGATAAACTAGTAGCATCTGAATTTAACATGCATACCTAAAGTGCTAGAACTAATATAATTTTCATGTAATTGCATGATAAACACGAGTATGCTCAAATTTAGACTGGCATTTTATGTACGAGTCTACTAATTTTTTAGAAATACCGTTTAGGTTATTTTAATTAAATATATTAGTTCAAATAAAATATAATTTTCATTTTATTTGTTTATTAATTTTTTAGTTCTGCAACAATCCTCCCAAGCCTACTAATTCAATCTTCGACCTCATTAGGTACGTACTACACTTGCATAATTCTTTTATTCTTCATAAGTTTAAGAATTACAGTTTAGGTTATTTTAATTAAATATTTTAGGTTTAAGAAATACAATGTAAGTTATTTAATTAAATATATTTTTAATATATAATATATTTTAGGTTTAAGAAAGTAAATAATAATATTCTATAAGAAAAGAAAAACGAACTTGCCACTTCATAGAGTAGAAATATATTGAACTTTCATATACAGATAAAGATATAGATATAAATTCGTTTGGTAATAGGTTTTTTTTTTGGTAATATGAGATTATAATATTTTTTATTATTGTAATAGGTTTCTTATTTTAATATTTTTAATTTATTTTAATAATATGTCTTATTATTATAGTATGTTTCTTATTTTAATAAGTTTATTAATTTATTTTTATAATTTAATACTAAGCTCTCAAGTGGCGTATTGACGAGGCTTAAAAATATTTAACTTTTATATATATATATATACACACATACATACGCATGTGTGTTTCTGTATTGTAATAGGTTTTTTATTTTAATTAGATATCATAATATATCTTATTATTATAATAAATAAGGCTTATAATTATAACATTCATGTATGAGTAAGCTCAGATTTAATTAGACAGGCAATTTATGTCTAAATTTTTCTGCGTTTAGTTCTGCAATTGTTCTCTCAAGCCTACTATCCCAATTTTCGAGCTCAACAGGTACCATACTTGCATAATTTTTGCATTCTCCATAAGTTTAAGAAATATAATGCAAGTTATTTAATTAAATATATTTTTAATATATATATTATGTTTTAGATTTTATTTTTTTGTGTCAAGTGTGATATTCAATTATTCACTATATTTGAAATATAAAAATCATAATCATAATTATACTTCTCCTCAATTTTTTTATTATTATAAGAAAATATCATTTAAATTTTATTCAACCTTCTACGGACTCACATTATAATTTAATGACGCTTTGAGAGGCAGTTAAATATTTGATTAATTTTAAGAAACCGGTGGAAGATTACTATCAAAATGGAAGATTTTTATTTTATTTTATTTATGTTAGGTCATTTTCTAACTTTTATCATTTGTTGACTTTTATATTGTGACTGGAACTTAATATCGTATGGGATATTAATAGCCTATATATTTGTAGCTCAAAACCATCTAGAATTCCTGTTTTTTGTTTACTTTATTTGGGATTTTACATTTCGTATTTATTGATGGGGTTAAATGAGTCAAATTTTTAGAGAAAATTGATTTATTTATGTTTAGAATTTAAGGGCGGTACTGAGTTGTCTTAAATTTCAGAGGATCATAGGTAAATTTTTAAAATATAACTCATATATAAATATCATATTATATATTTGAAATTTGAAATTTTTTTAAATCTGATGCTCTAATTTTAAATTATCAATCAGTTGTCTGTGTTGACGGTTTACAAACTACCTATAAACTTTAGATAGAAGAAAATGTTATTTGTCATAGAATGTGGTGTATGGTTGATTTTGAGTGTCTGAGATGAGTTTCAAAGTCATTGTCAAGAAAAAAAAAATATAAAAACAAATTTGATAGAGAATCATATAAAGATGTAATTCTTATATGTTACCAATCAATGTCACCATGCAATGTACAAATAATTATGTGACGCATATATGATGAGAATCAAAGATGATCATGACGTATACAAATGTAAAATTATTATGTTATCAGAATTATGTGGTCGCATAAAATCTCATAGTTTAAGAAGGTAATATTTTTTAGGCATATTTTTAATAAAACTCTAATTATATTAATTTAATCAGTCACATATTGTATGATAGAAATGTCTTAATTTTTTAGGAGTCTCATATATAATTAGCTATCAAATTAATTATTATCTTAAAATTAAGATATAACAAATCTGGTGAACTTATTTAAGGGTTCTTTTGACAATTGCAAATTTCTTGATTATTGATTTTTTTTTCTTAAAGAGTAGTGATAGATGCATTTCTTGAGTATAAAAATGAGTATAGAATTTTAATTTTAAATCAATCAGAAGAGGTTGTGTCATATCCCAGCATATTCGGGACGTGATCAGTATAAGACGATCTTATTGCCTTCATAAGCCTCTGAACTAAACATGCATAACATGAACATAACATGTGCACACGTGTCAAAACATAATTGAACCTGTACATGCATAATGTGAGTCTGTGCTATTATATATAATTCACATTTGTAGAATGTGCAAATAAATGATGTAAACATTACACATAAACTGTTTGAAATATCTTAACATGACTCTTATACATTACGCCATGCGGCCTCATGGCCAAAACAACAAAATAAGATAAATATTTGAAAATGGACCTAGGGCGTGGACTCTTGTAACTGCAGTCGGTACCATCCTCTCCAAGCTGTCAAATCTGACAAGATGGAGCTTCACTTAGATCGACTGTCAAAGAGGTCCTACAACCAAAAGCTGTGGGGGAGGGTAAGTTGTTTGGACGACCTAATAAGTGAACACTAAAAATAAACATGGTATAAATAGTTTTATTAATCTACTTAAGCATAAATCGAGCATTTCTGATAAAACATAAATTGATAATAGTTGTAACTGTAAAACATCGCCAATATTGTAACCTATGGGTATAAAACCTACTTACCAGGCTCTAGCTGTGTAAGCAGGGAAAAACTGAGTTGTAGCTATAATAGTCTAAGAGAACTTATCTAAAACCATTTGACATGTTGAACTGAGCGTACTTGAGTCACTATGCTGAGGAAATTGAACTATACTGGCGTTTGAAAATATTTTATTCTTACATAACAGAGAATAAAGTAAGTATAAACATATATCATAAACTTGTTGAATCATGAAAACATAGGTAAGCTGGAACATGTTCTTTTAAATCTGAAGTTCGATAAAACATAAAGAAAAATCTTGAGCTATAAAAACACATAGAGTTGTAAGCATAAAATGTATAGCATTTACTCATGAAAGTTGGGCCTGATCCTACTGCTCGTGGGTCACACGGAATCTTGATAGAGAATCATATAAAGATGTAATTCTTATATGTTACCAATCAATGTCACCATGCAATGTACAAATATCAAAGGGTCAAATAATTAATTATGTGACGCATATATGATGAGAATCAAAGATGATCATGACGTATACAAATGTAAAATTATTATGTTATCAGAATTAGGTGGTCGCATAAAATCTCATAGTTTAAGAAGGTAATATTTTTTAGGCATATTTTTAATAAAACTCTAATTATATTAATTTAATTTTTTAAGTCACATATTGTATGATAGAAATGTCTTAATTTTGTAGGAATCTCATATATAATTAGCTATCAAATTAATTATTATCTTAAAATTAAGATATAACAAATCGTGTGAACTTATTTAAGGGTTCTTTTGACATTGCAAATTTCTTGATTATTGATTTTTTTTTCTTAAGAGTAGTGATAGATGTATTTCTTGAGTATAAAAAGGAGTATAGAATTTTAATTTTAAATCAATCAGAAGAGGTTGTGTCATATCCCAGTATATTCGGGACGTGACCGGTATAAGACGATCTTATTGCCTTCATAACCCTCTGAACTAAACATGCATAATATGAACATAACATGTGTGTCAAAACATAATTGAACATGTACATGCATAATGTGAGTCTGTGCTATTATAATTCACATTTGTAGAATGTGCAAATATATGATGTAAACATTACACATAAACTGTTTAAAATATCTTAACATGACTCTTATACATTACGTCATGCGGCCTCATGGCCAAAACAACAAAATAAGATAAATAACTGAAAATGGACCTAGGGCGTGGACTCCTATAACTGCAGTCGGTACCATCCTCTCCAAACTGTCAAATCTGACAAGATGGAGCTTCACCTAGATCGACTGTCAAAGAGGTCCTACAACCAAAAGCTGAGAGTGTGGGGGGAGGGTAATTTGTTTGGACGACCTAATAAGTGAACACTAAAAATAAACATGGTATAAATAGTTTTATTAATCTACTTAAGCATAAATCGAGCATTTCTGATAAAACATAAATTGATAATAGTTGTAACTATAAAACATCGCCAATATTGTAACCTATGGGTATAAAACATACTTACCAGGCTCTAGCTGCGTAAGCAGGGAAAAACTGAGTTGTAGCTATAATAGTTTAAAAGAACTTACCTAAAACCATTTGACATGTTGAACTGAGCGTACTTGAGTCACTATGCTGAGGAATTGAACTATACTGGCGTTTGAAAACATTTTATTCTTACATAACAGAGATTAAAGTACATATAAAACATATATCATAAACTTGTTGAATCATGAAAACATAGGTAAGCTGGAACATGTTCTTTTAAATCTGAAGTTCGATAAAACATAAAGAGAAATCTTGAGCTATAAAAACACATAGAGTTGTAAGCATAAAATGTATAGCATTTACTCACAAAGTTGGGCCTGATCCTACTACTCGTGGGTCACACGGAACCGGACGGAAAATCCTGCATAGAATATATAAAGCGTATGTTCAAGGTATCGTTAACATGTGAGAAAGAGTATGTTCAATTTAATCATGCTCATGGATAATGTATATACTATGTTGGTGAGGAAGCTAAAAATTTCTATAACATCTAAGGCCCCCTCGAAATACTATCCTACAAGCTATTAGTGATTCAACGTAAGTCGAGACATTTACCTCAATAAATTGACAGAAAGGCATAATGACCTAGCTAATATTGTCAACAACACAAAAAGATATCTTAACCCCCTTGGCTGAAAACGTGTGAACAAGTCATATCTATACATTTAACAACCTTAACATTCACAAGGCAACTCTATCAATGTCATCGATTATCATCATTCAAGGCAATACTCACCACCACAACATCGCCGCTTATGGCCAAAGCTAACACTCACCACATCACCGCAAATCCAAGCTACAACATGCTCACAATTCCAATAACACACCAAAATGAGGGTGAAAATTCGCTATTATCCTTAGATTCTGACCCTATGCGGAATTACAAACAATAAACAGGACAAATCATGTTACTGTTACTATGGATGAATAACAGGCAACCACAATAACCAACAATTAATTATACTGCAAATATAAAAACAATAATAATAAATTAAAGCAGCAAATTAAATCAAACCACACAAAATCAACACAATAATTTTGGTGACGAAGTGGAAAACTCTTGCGAGTAAAAAACACTCTGGGTATAAGCTACCACCTGAATCCACTATATAGAGAAAAACTTACAGCGATGGTCAAGACCTATGGTGGCAACTCCACCGACTCAAGTACCTCAATACTGCAAGAACTCAAGGCAACTCATCAAGCCCGCGACCCACGGTTTTCTTCAGAACCTCTGAAGTCTCTGAGTAGATTGTATCACCTTTGACGCCGGAACTCCGACTACCAAAACTCCTCCTAAAGAACTCTAAAGGATTAGGGATTTTGGGTTAAGTTGTGTTGAAGGTTTATCAAAGAAACATTCACACCATTAATGAAGAAGACAAAAAGATAAGAAGTCTTCAATGGTGGAATCAAAGAGAGTTGAAAGCTTTGAGAGTATTTGGCTCAAGGAAAATGTGTTTCAACTGTTTCAACTACCGGGGAATGGCGGCTACAAGTTATATTTATAAGTAGGGTAAAAAGTTATGGTTTTTCAAAGTGAAAAGGGCCAAAAACTCGTTCAGATCGTAGTCGCGTTCGAACGCTTACTATAACGCTCCACGAACCCGTGTCAACTGGAAAGACTCGTTCGAACGCACAACGAACAGATGCTCTCTGGAATGATCTCGTTCGAATGCACCAAGAACGTGCCTCGAATGTTTGCTCTCTGGAATGCTCCGTTCAAACCCAATAGAGAACGTGCCACTAACGCCACACGTTCGAACCAAATAATAAACGCAGCACTAATGCCAATCGTTCGACACTGCAACGAACGCACCACGAACGTATGTCTGATGCACAGCAGCCAAAAACCAGTCCAATTGCATAAAGATCTTCACGACATATTACAACTCAATTGAACTTATTTTGTCACAGACATATGCCAATAAAAATGAAACTAACAATCTCCCCCTTTGGCATTCTGTGACAAAACACTACCTAATACAAAGACTACGGTAATAGACCCAAAAATAAAACAGTCAACTGTCAACCATCAAAACAGTGACTAATTACAATAGGACTCGATCTAATACCTAAGCAAGTAGTCTTGAAATCAATGTCACTGCAGCAACATACATGCTTACCTGAAACATCCACAAACAATAATATATTGTGAAAAGCATTGGGATTATCAAGTATAACATAAGACAGGTATAAAACTCATGCATGTACATATAGATACCCTTCTCCCCCTTAATTTGAACTCCCTCTAAAACGGAGAAATCTAAAAGATAATCTACGACTCTTCCCATATATTAAGGCTCTCCCTAAGGCTCTCCCCCTTAATATATTAATCTCCCTCTTTTTGTCACGAAATGACAAAGGGCGAAGGAAACAGGAAAAACAGGAAAATGAACAGGAGACAAACATATACCAGAGCATAAACATACATGACTTACTCCATTTCACTAACATGCTAACTCAATTAGTAAAAAAAATAATCAAATGGGAAGTAAACACTCAATTATATGCAAAATAAATGTTATGAAGTGATATGAAGCATATACAAGCACACAATGAGATAAACAAAAAAAATCCTGTCAAAAACTGACTGAAACAACATTTCAAGCAGATACAATGATACCCAGTCAGTATTTAGCTGTTTATGACATGAAACAATATGCATCATTTTAAAAGAGGCTAAATACATCATTTATGCATATGACATAAACACCAAAGCATATCAAGCACTTGCGTGAAAAATAAAGTGCACAACAAATCAAGGCTTAAGACCTTATTTTATGAGCTGGACACAGCCAAAGAAATTCATCTCTAAACAAACCAAGTCCACAAAATAGGTGTTCAAACCCAGCACCACCAGGACCTGAAAATAAGCAACATTGGTTGCATGCTATATTGTTTACCCCATAAATATCATGAGCTCATATTTAACAACTCTTTCGAGTGAAGGGTTTTTGCCCTTATCTTTTGAATTTGGCCACATTGGCTTTTTTGCAATTGAGTCTCATCATTTTTTTTAAATATATTTCTTTTTACTTTTGCAAAAATGGGATAGCACAAGGTCAACTAGTCAAAGGTCACTCTATTGAGCAAACAAAACATAAAAGAGATTAGATTGTCATTCCAAAAACTCATACATGCGACCAAGCCTTGATAAAATAAAATCGTGTATGTGAATTGTAAGCACATGATATATCAAGAGTTTTTATCACACACACATATGCATATAGAGCATCAACAAAACTAACCGCATATTATACATGCATAATCATATATCCTACATCCCAGGATCACATGCACATGTTATTCATGCTCTAGTCAAGCCACAAAAAAATATTTTTGGTATTTTCCAATTTCTATTTTTTTGATTTTTCAGTTTTAACACAAAAAAAAAAATTAAAGACACAGAATGACTTGACAATATCCAATGGTACGTGGAGTTGTATCCCGAGTATAGATCATACTACCGTTCATTCGGAATCGGCTATGAAATTTATATTTGGGTTTCCATCCTATATACCAAGGAATATAACAAAACAAGACACACATACCCATATGCTGTGAAAACAAAATAAACGTGCAAAAACATAAAACACACGCACACACACATGCAATGGGAAAATAAAAAGCAATTTCTAAGAAGAGTTACACCGAAGTGCACTCTCATCACGTTCATCAGGACATGCAGAAGTATATGGGAAGTCAACTTGCTTCCTCACCCAAACCTTTCTAGGAACCTCATCCACTTGAGAATTCCCAGTCAACAAGAAAGTTTCTCACTAAGAAATTGTGTCTGTTTAGTTAGTGCAGAAACTTGAGAAGCTAGATTTGAAGAATCAAATCTAGGTGACACACTCTTAGGCCTCTTCTTTTGCGTGTGCAACATGAATCACTTAGGCCTAATATGTCCAGCCTTACCATAGTGGTGGCACACAGACACAAACCTCGGATGAGAGCGAGGTTTACCCACAACACCTCTAGATTGAGGTTGGGAAATAGGATTAAGAACAACATGATGGATCAAATGACTACAAATAGTAGGTTTCTTACCCAAGTCACGTTTAGCTGAGGCAAGCACAGCTCTGGACGAAGAAGCCTTATCATAATTAGGCTCAACAATACCTAACATACGGTCCACATTTTTATTCTCACAAGAAAATACAGACAACTGGGTTCTAGTATCTTCAAGTTCAGTTTCTAATATTTGGACCCTATCAATTATACCCATATTCCTCTCCTCCAGTTCATCTACCATTAAGAGGCTTTGCTCAAATTTGGCTTGAGATTCATTCTTTTCTAGCTCAACTAGTTTAAGCCTCTTATTGACCTCAATATTAGTCTTCTTAATAGTTAAACTCTCATTAAACAGTTCAATATAAGCTACCTGAAGACTTTCCTCATCAACTGACTCATTGAGAGAGACATCGGAATCTACATCATTAACAACATTTTCTCTCTCATCAGAAACAGTAGCAGTAAAAGTCATATAATTGCCTTTAGGAGAATCATCACCTTCAGAATCACTAAGGGATGCTGCCATGGTTTTCTTGCCTTTAGCCCTAAGGTATGTGGGACATTCAGATCTAACGTGCACATATCCTTCACATTCATGGCACTGGACACCTCAGGATCTATTATCCTTATCCTCTCTAGACTCTCACATGCTATGCCTACTCTCTCTAGGCTTATTCTCCATATCCCTATCACTGATATGACCACTCTTATTAAGTTTAAGAAATTTCTTAAACTTCTTTGTAAATAAGGCCAAATCATGATCCGTGAGGGTATCACAATTTAAGAGTTGACTACGCTCCATAGCTAATGAGTCAAGGATCGAGTTCAGACTCTGATACCAATTGAAAATTCGCTATTATCCTTAGGTTCTGACCCTATGTGGAATTACAAATAATAAACAGGACAAGTCTTGTTACTGTTACTATGGATGAATAACAGGCAACAACAATAACCAACAATTAATTATGCTGCAAATATAAAAACAATAATAATAAATTAAAGCAGCAAATTAAATCAAACCACAGAAAATCAACACAATAATTTTGGTGACGAAGTGGAAAACTCTTGTGAGTAAAAAACCACTTCGGGTATAGGCTACCACCCGAATCCACTATATAGAGAAAAATTTACAGCGATGTTCAAGACCTATGGTGGCAACTCCACCGACTCAAGTACCTCAATACTGCAAGAACTCAAGGCAACTCCTCAAGCCCGCGACCCACGGTTTTCTTCAGGACCTCTGAAGTCTCTGAGTAGATTGTATCACCTTTGACGCCGAAACTCTGACTACCAAAACTCCTCCTAAAGAACTCTAACGGATTAGGGATTTTGGGTTAAGTTGTGTTGAAGATTTATCAAAGAAACATTCACACCATTAACGAAGAAGACAAAGAGATAAGAAGTCTTCAATGGTGGAATCAAAGAGAGTTGAAAGCTTTGAGAGTATTTGTCTCAAGGAAAATATGTTTCAACTGTTTCAACTACCGAGGAATAGCGGCTACAAGTTATATTTATAGGTAGGGTGAAAAGCTAGGGTTTTTCAAAGTGAAAATGGCCAAAAACGCATTCAGATCGCAGTCGCATTCGAACGCTTATTAGAACGCTCCACGAATGCGTGCCCACTGGAAAGACTCGTTCGAACGCCACTCGAACGCACAATGAACGGATGCTCTCTGGAATGATCCCGTTCGAACGCACCAAGAACGTGCCTCGAACGTTTGCTCTCTGTAATGCTCCTATTCGAACCCAATAGAGAACGTGTCACTAACGCTACACGTTCGAACCAAATAACGAACGCAGCACTAACGCCAATCGTTCGAACACTGCAATGAATACACCACGAACGTATGTCTGATGCACAACAGCCAAAAACCAGTCCAATTGCACAAAGATCTTCACGACATATTACAACTCAATTGAACTTATTTTGTCACGGACACATGCCAATAAAAATGGAACTAACAGAGGGTACACGGCAACACATCACAACTTAAAGTTATAGCTCAACTTACCCATGTAAGATTAATAATAATAAGCTTCAATCTAGTATACTCAACACTCAATCATCATCTATCATGTTAGTTCAATCTTAGTTTAACACACACATGCATCATGTTTCTATAATCTTGCTAACCCATATACAAAATCATGATAACCATCCTCAATCTTGTTAAACGCTCACTCAAATCAACCTTCTCATGTAACACAAACAAGAATCATGCTTAGATCCCAAGGATTTTAATGATTAACTTAAGAAATCACACTAGAAATGCATGGAAGTTACTTGGTAAATATGAGAAACTTATCTTGTTATGATATGCTCAAAAGATTGCAAAGAAAAGTATTCAAATTTGAAGCTAATCTAGAGAGAAATTTTATGCTTGAATTGTGAGTAGGGTGAGGAAAAGAGGATAAAATAAACATAGCCTCTCATTTGGGCTTTATATAGAAGCCCATTAATTTCTATTTTTCGCCTCGCTATTCAAATGCGTACTCGAACGTATTACGCACGTGAAGTTGCAGGTGCTCGGCGTTCGAACACGTGAACAAATGCTACTCGGACATAATCATACTGGACGACCCCGTTTGAACGCGCAGGCGAACGTGATTCAAACGCGAACACACTGGATGACCTTGTTCGAACTCTTAGACGAATCTACAAAATACTAGCGTTTGAATGCGAGGAAGAACGTGTCATGAACGTCACTCATGAAACCTTGATTGACTCACCATAATTCAATCGAACTAGATCAACACACCATCCATCAACTATAAAGAACATTTCATGATAATTCGGGGTGTTACAGGTTGTAAAATTAAAAATTAAAAATTATTCAATTAAATTAAAATTTTCATTTATAGTTATAATTGAACTATAATTCTATACTGTTCATTCAGTACATTTATCATTATCGTTTCTTAAATAACTTATGGGCTATTGTTGAAATTTTGTCAAAGACCCTGAACATCCTTGAACCGTCACGTATGTTATACACATATGGAAGGAATTACGTGCATGTACATTTGGAGGATGAATCTCTTATTTATAATGGTTGGTTATTTCGTTTTATGTCATTGTATTTCTTGTGTAAATATTATGCCTTTGAACTTTATGTTTTTTTTTTTTTAGTATTATAAAAATATTTTAAAAACATAGACCGAGTACTTCATAAAAATTAATAAATAAAAGGTAAGAGTAATTTGTGTCCTGATGTATAGTATTAGTATTTTTTTTTTTTTTTTTTTGCCCCTTCAAGAGGTACGAGTGGGTGAAATTTAAATTAGTTTTTTAACTAATACTTTTCAAGATTTAAATTCAAATGTCGAGCAAATAAAAAAAAAAAAAAAAAAAAAAAAAAAAAAAAAAAAAAAAAAAACTGTTTAAAAAACATTCGGTCAAGTTGATTAAACTCTTAAGGTGTCATATATAACATTAGTTAATGAGATTATTTCAAATTAAGACAAAAATTCCAATATTTTAAAAATTGATCCTAACCTGAATCTAAAAGATTTAATGGGTCATTGATTCAACCAGTTTAATTGGTAGAATATACTGATATCATAAATAATTTCAATTAATTAAATATTATATAAAATATTTATTTTTATTTTTTGAATTTGAATTTGAATTTTTTTGGTTAAGAACCGGCCGAACTTATTCATCGGTTTCATCAATTTTGATTTTTTTTTTTTACAGATTATTTTTTAAGGTTAAATCAAACTGAACTCACGGTCGATTTCCGATTCGACTGGTTCAATTTACCAGTCTGATATGATTTTAAAAACAATGAGAAAATCACGTTACTCCCTTTATCTCGCACACCTAAATACTATAAAATTAATTTTATACAAATTTATAATACATTATACAAAAATTATATTTTGATTGAGATAACAACAGAAGTGGCATCATCAAAATAGGCAATGTGTTAATTTCATTTTAATTCCTCGGGGTGATATTAATTTTTTTTACATATTAAATCATAAATTATGAACAAATATTATGGGAGCACATCTTTATATTTGGGACATGCAAGTTAACCGTGGCCGTCGGCGGCTACCACCAATACATTGCAAGTGAGGCATGCAGAAGATTAAACTAAACAAGTCATAATTTTTAAACATTAATTTAATAAAAATGATATTTGTATAAAAAAAAATATTTATATAATAATGATAAAATTTAATCACAAAATACTGATATTTTTTTAAAATATATATATATTTTTTTAATTATAAAATATTAATATTTTATGATTAAAATTTATCATTATTTTATCTTCTCTTTCTGCAAATATCACTACTTTTAATTTAATGATATGATGTTTGCTTTCAATTTCCTTCAAGATAATTTTCACGTGTTCTTCATGGCCCCAAGCCAAAATAATTTTCTACTACAAAATAAAATGCATTCCCAATCCCAGCAGTCTGATTGAGTTTAAGTAGGCTGTATATTTTATTATTATTATTTAAAAAATATATAAGAAATTATGTTATCCACATCAAATTTGGGAATAGACAACCCACTCTTAGTGTATTTGTGTATATATATATATATATATATATTCTTTCTTTTTTCTCTTTTAGTACTTATGTGTCAAATTGAAATAGTACAAAATAAACAATCTTCCAAAAAACTCATCAGACGAATATAAAGTTATAATATTTTAATCAAATTAAATGGCTGACTTTAGTTATATGATTTTAATATATAAATAATTATAAATAATGATGATGGTATGATATAAAAATTTTATAATATTAATGGAAGAGAGATTAGGTAAATAAATTTATATTATTTTAATCAAATTGAACGGGGCTCACTTTAATATTTTATTTTAATATATAAATAATTATGAGTAACTCCAACCACCAACATAATAAAGTGAAGAAAAATAAAATATTATATAGTAATATTTGAAGAATGAGAAATAAAATTTAATTTGAAGAATCTTAATTGATATTTCTTTTTTAATTAATTTTGATGATATGACTATTTTATTTAACAAACAAATAATATTTGAAGTCTTTTGGAGTTTCTCTTACCTCTCCCAAGATGTGACCTCATATGACAAGTTAAATAGAGTTAATTGAAAACCATTCTACCATGCTCAACATATTTTCTAAGATAATAATAAAAAAAAAAATTACATTTATTTCATCTCACGTGTCGTTGTCGGTCATTAGAGTAATTCTTTGGTACCATCATTGTATAAGTTACAGTGTATGACCAATAAATAATTTTTATAATATAAATGAGTTGTGTTAAACAAGACTACTATTTATTTGGTTATTTTTCAATTATTAGCACGTGTGCATAGGCAGCACCAGGAGTGGGCTATCCATACCCAAGCCCTATGCTCATCCCATAATTTCTGGTATGTTCATTTAAAAATAATAATAAAATATTTAGTCCACCAATATTAAATGAAAGATAAATTTTATCCACTCCTGAAATAAAATCCTACATTCGCCCTTTCACGTATGACAAAATATTATTGAGTTGTTGCATGGTTGAGTAAGGTTATGTCATTTTTGGTTAAGATTAAATCTGTTAGAGATATGCCTTATACCCAACTTGTGGATGGGCTATATATACATGTATTTGTAATATTTTCATCAATTAATAAAATGACAATCTTTATTATACGTGTCTTACATAACTTATATGAATCATTAACACTGTAATAAAGCCCTTGGAGTAATAAGACGATGGCTTCCACGCCTTATGACAATCATTACTCTTAAATGTTCCTAGTCATAGTTTTGTGAATAACATGGGCGTTCACAAAGCAGAGAGACAAACATGATGATATGATCCGCCCTTAAGTGGGGTAGCCGATCTCATAGGCTACTAGCGGAGATTCGTCCGCTTGGTGTATCACATGAATGCATGAGTTGCTCGTGTCCATCGAACTGACCGCCGAAAGTTTTCATATGGAGTGTTTATCTCATGTGTCTGTGAGAACTTTCATGTATCGATTATATGACTAGTCCTTAGACTTGAGGTCTTTACAATCTTATGTGTGGATCAAATAACTTTGGCATTCTCCTTCCTCGGTTCAAAAGATCCGGTCATAATGGTATGATTGGGTCATTTGTTGAAACACATGAAGCTTGTAAAGATACAACAGAGAATCGCCGCTCTCTCGGATAATATTTTCTTATAAAAGTAGTATTCCAGTTCGCGGGTTGATATGTGTGATCAGTGCTTGAGACTGTGGCCACAGTGGAAGAATCATGTGAGATTCTTGGGTTAGCACGATTCATGACACTATCAACATCATACCTTTGACCATATTGGTAGACACTTTCTGTACCCTAGGTCAATAGGTGGGGATACAGTGAGGCGAGGGACCGTATCATATGTAAATCGCATACAGAATGGGTATATATATTTTTCCTTCTCATTTGGGGGCTTTGGCATGTTGCTAGATGTCAACCTTGGTCATTGAAATCGAACGATCATCTGATCAGAGGATAATTTATGTTCGATTAGATTATCACGATTAATTTCATGTCCAACTTGAGGGGAACCCAAAAGGTCACACACAACAAATTTGAAATCAATGGTTAACAGTGCACAGTACATATTTAACAGCATATATGATTGCTGTAGGAATTGTTCATAAATGGTTCAATGTGTTTAATTATTGAACAGATCATTTATGAGGTTCCGTAGTGGCTTAAGGATTGGTGAATGACGATAGGGGCACTTTGGGAATTGGAATAAATAAATAAAAAGTTACTATTCACGTGAATAGTAACTCATGAATAGTAAATTTTTTAATTTATTTTTTTGTTATTTGTTTTGAATTCCAATTCGGCTCAAACTCTTATTAGGGTTTTATAATCTCATTAAACCATTAAATTAAGATCTAATGGCTAAGATTAAATTAGTTTTTATCCCACATCGGATTCTTAATTAACTTTGTTGTCTTTGGAGCACTATATAAACCCAAAGAATTCTTCACAAATCTTTGTACCAAACCTTTCATATCTTGGGTTTATATAAGTGAGCAACTCTAAAGTTTAAGAGTAAGCCACTGATTTTGAGAATCCTTAAGTCTAATTGACTAGAGGAACCTCGAGTTAAAAGTTTTGAGGTATTTGCCTAGGCTAGCACCAAGGGCAAAATACATGTGCACTCAAGGCGTAGTCTTGCCGTTGAGTTTTGGCTTTGGTGTGTGCATCTTTGGAGGCCACACACTTGGGTGACTATTTGGAACGTGGAAGAGCTTGCTGAGTTCGAGAAAAGCTTGTAGATTGGAGGGAGGACTGGAGGAGTCTACGGTTCAAGTAAATCTTTTTTCTTTCTTTATTTTAATTAGAGTTCTTATGATAGTTAGCATGTTTAGGTTTATGTTCTTTGCATATTTTATGAGTTTTATGCTTAGAATATATAGTAACATGTCTAGGCTTGTAGAATAATCAAAACAAATGGGTATTGGGCAAAGGGAAAACGACACATAATTTTAATTTTTTCGCTGTGCACTCGCGGCCGCTTCCCAACAAAATCTTAATCTGAAATTTGAAAAATAAGAGCAGACCCGCCGCGAGTCGAGTGGGCATGTCAATTATAAGTCATTTTAAAAATAGAAATGAATATGGAGAGTAACTATTAAATTGTTAAAGTTATAAGAGTGAATACATAATTAATCTATTCTTTAATTCTTTAATGTAGGTTGAGTTGTTGAAAGAAATTTGTTATTTATCATTTTTTTAACATGTATTATCCAAATAAATTATCAACTATCAAACATGCAATCCGTAAATTAACCATAAAGATAAAGACTTAGAAAAAACCTAGAAAATATTGTTGAAGATTAAAAAAAAAAAAATTAAACCAAGTCAATAAATCTTTGTCCTCAAGAACTTATTAGCTACGCCTTGGTATATAACAGATCTCTTGTGGCTAACGTTCTTCCATAATACTTAGTTGCTTCTTGTAAAAAGTGGCTTTCCTTTTCTCAATAACTTGAACTATGAATAAATGGTGGAAACTCTCTTTTATATATGAAGATCATATACTCTCTAATTAGTGTTCTAAAACGCACCGACTAGGCAGCGCGTATAGGTTTGGCGGCTTGTGGCTGCCGTGCCTGACCCCATAAAAAATCTCAAAGAACGATGGGGGTCCAATATAATCACTTAAATCTCTTCTCTCTTAGGCTCTTATCATCTTGGTGACAGAATTTCCTTAATCATTTTCTCAATAGAAAATCTTAGACATTTGATTTTTAGTGTTACACTTTAATTTTCAACAAGTAATACAATAATTATTTAAGTAAATAAATTCAATCAAGCTTGGATTACTTGTGTATAATTCATACCAAGTCTTTGTGATACTTTTTTAATTCTCAACCAAGAATACAACAAACAATCAATATACAAGATTAAATATTACCAACTTTATCACATAATCAACTAGATATATGCATGTGATAATTGAACACCATAATATTAACTCAAATCTATACTACCAAGTTTCCAAATATTTTCTTGAATATGATTTTTACTAAGTTAATATTACACTATGCATATATTCAACTTATGTCTATATAACCAAATTCTTATAATTAAAATATGTGTATAACACATGACAAGTAACTAGATACTAGATTGATCTAGATTTGATCTAAAACTATGAATTTATTGATTAATTTAGGTTTTTGAATTAATGTATGTTATTCTTCCAAAGTTAATTCAAAAATGAAAAAATCTCATGTATGACTTGCGTTAGTGTCATGTTCGTTCAACAGTTCGAACGATTCTTTATAAAGAGTTCACGTCTATGTAGTGTTTGATAACGCATTAGAACGAAACTTTTCAAAGAGCTTACGTTCGTGTGATGTTCGTCACTACATCCAAATTTTTTTTTACGGAACATGATATATTTCTTATACGTTCGTCGGGTGTTCAAATGCCCTTACGTAACTTTTATGTGCATGATGCATTCTCATAACAAAATATGAATAAGATATGAATGAATTAGAATAAACAACACATGTAAATTAATAAGTTCTTAAGATTGTTGGGTGTGATGTGTTATTTATCATTTTTTTAACATGCATTATTCAATTAAATTATCAATTATCAAACATGCAAACCATAAATTAAACATAAACATAAAGACTTAGAAAAAATCTGGAAAGTACTGTAGAATGTGAAAAAACATAAAACAAATCGAGAAATCTCTATTCTTAAAAACTTATTTGCCCCACCTAGGTGCACTACGGATTTCTTGTGGCTAACGTTCTCCCATGATACTGGATTGTTTCTTGTTAAATGGGCACTTATTTCTTCAAGAACTTGAGCTATGAATAAATGGGGGGAACTCTCTTTTATATATGAAGACCTTACATTCTCTAATATGCCTATGACTTGTGAAAATGATAATTGAGTGTTAGAATGAATACCAAAGAATAACTCAATGGACTTATTTATAGATATGGAGGGCTACATTTGAAAAGGTACCCTGATATCAATGAATACATTGTTGGAATGTATGTCATATAGCTACATGTGAAGTAAACGGTTTTATATGTTTTGAAATAAAACGATGCATTATTCATTTATCAAATTGTTTGTTTAATTTTCGCATATTATATATCATCTTAAATACCCTAGATTACTTATGTGCCTTCAGACTTAGTGTATAAGTGTCATACACAAGATGATTTAAGTCTGAAGTTAGTAATCTTAAATAGTCAATAGAGAGCAAACAAACCGGGAACTTTGTTTGTGTTTTATCTATAGTTGTGGTCCATTCTATATTTGTATGGCAATCCTGATCCGGATCGTCCATGTAGAGACATGAGAATGGAGGCACCTTGTATGATGCGATCATATAGGACTGGACCCAGATGGAAATGACATTCTTATAATATCTGTTAGACTAAGAAAGTCATTTCGATCTACTAGATGGTCATATATAAATTGATCTTAATCCTGAGTGTACTACGAACTCCTGCATGGCAGGCTATGTCCTTTGATTTACAAAGGTGAGGTTGGTGTAGCAGTCCCGACCAATAGCTACGTACTTTGGGGACACGGTTTGTTTTGTAGCTGGGAACGTTTTACATAGACATGGAGTTCACTCCTTCTTGCGAGAAGTAGATGAGTATATTTCTTAAGGGTTGATTCAGTACTTGAACGATTTGAGCGCTCAAGTCTCTCTATTATGAATAGAAAGATTAAAATTCATAATAGTTATGAATAAATCGTTCATTAGAGAATCAATGGTACTTAAGGTAAAAATAATTAGAGGGGTATAACAGATATTATGACCCGACTCTAATTACGAGATACTCGTGAATGGTCAATTCGTATGTAATGACTATATCAATGGACACCGACTTGGTTCGGCTTAATATATCATATGCGGCAACGAGAGTGCAACTTCGGGTTTTTAGTGGAATAACCCGGAGTTAATAATTCGGAATATTTAATTAAGAGCTTAATTAATATTTTGAGATTATTGGAGCTCGGAACCGTAGGTCCATTTGGTCCCCGTGCTAGCTCGATATACTATAGCAGATTTAGTATAATTGGATAGTCCAATTATATACTTTCAAAATAATAAATATTATTATTAATATGATTAATAATATTAATTATGTCACACTTAAAACTATATATTAAATGTTAATATATGATTTTAATAATTATATGATAATTATTAAATGTATAATTATTAGATTATATTAGATATAATTTAATAAGGCCATTATTGGAATTTCAAACATTGGGTTTTGGAAATCCTTAATTAAATTTGGAAGTTACACCTTTATGAAAGGTAGTAACTATTTGATTTTGTAACATATCTTTTAATTATGGAATTAAAGACTTGATGTTACAAAAAAAATTAAATTCCTTGCTTGGCCGATTCTTGTACAAAAATAAGGGGAAGAGTTTTTGGAAATCACAAGTCTTAAATTGAATTTAACAACTCTTTAAATATGATATTTAAATTGTCATTAAGATGATAAATATGTAATATATTTGATGTTACAAATTTCCTATTGATACAAGGTTATTGCCGAAAATTGAGTGAAGGGGAGGCTAAGGATTTGTTTGTTTTTGGAAACAAACAAATCCTTGTTTGTGGATCCTCGTAAGTCCGGTGCAGAGGCAAATGTTGCCGAGTCTTCTAAATCTGCAAATATAAAGAAGAAAAGCATTGGGAAGGCTAAGGGAAAGCCCATGAAGAAGAAGAAAAACAAGAAACGCTTCAATGATACCAAGCCCAAATGAAAATGTTTCCACTGCAACAAGAATGGGCATTGGAAAAGGAATTGTCCTAAATACCTTGCTGAACTGAAGGAGAAAAATGAAACATGTAAATATGATTTACTAGTTATTGAATCTATATTAGTGGAGGATGATAAATCCGATTGGATTGTTGATTCTGGAGCCACTAACCATGTTTGTTCTTCTTTGCAGCTACTTGATTTATGGAGGGACCTTGCTGAAGCTGACTACACCATGAGGGTCGGGACATGGGATGCCGTTTCAGCAAGAGCAGTGGGATTTTCTAGTTTAAATTTCATGAATAATAGTTATTTAAATTTGAACAATGTGTGATGCATTCCTGGTTTTCGCAGGAATTTGATTTCTGTTTCTAAACTTTTGGATGATGGTTATTCGGTTTCTTTTAATAGCAACTTGGTTATTATTGGTAGAAATGGATTAACTATATGCACAGGAAACTCAGAAAATAACTTGTATGTGTTAAGATCGTTAACACATAGGTCACTGCTCAATGCTGAAATGTTTAAGGTTGAGAAACCTAAAACTAAACGGCCAAAGATTTCTCACGATGACACATATCTATGGCATCTTAGACTCGGTCATATCAACCTTGACCGGATAAATAGATTGATAAAGAACGGAGCCTTAAACCAGTTAAATCTCGGGACTTTACCAGTTTGTGAATCCTGTTTAGAAGGAAAAATGACCAAGAGACCTTTTACTGGAAAAGGTATAAGAGCCAGTCAACCATTTGAGCTAATACATTCAGACGTTTGCGGACCGATGAATGTAAGAGCCCGAGGTGGTTATGAATACTTCGTCACATTCATTGACGATTATTCAAGATATGAGTATGTCTACCTAATGCATCACAAATCGGATACCTTTGAAAAGTTCAAAGAATATCGTGCCGAGGTTGAGAACCAATTAGGTAAGACAATCAAAGCTCTACGATCGGATCGTGGAGGGGAATACCTCGACAGAGATTTCGAGGAATTCTTAGTTGAGCATGGGATAGTATCCCAGCTCACAACGCCTGGAACACCACAACAAAATGATGTTACATAGAGGAGAAATCAGACCCTACTAGACATGATAAGATCTATGTTTAGTTATAGCTCACTACCTAGTTCGTTCTGGGGATATGCACTGTAAAATGCAATACACATCCTTAATGTAGTTCCATCCAAGTCTGTTCCTAAGACTCCCTTAGAGTTGTGGAATGATCGTAAAACTAGTTTACGACATTTCCGCATATGGGGGTGTCCAGCACATGTGCTGAAGAATAAGACCACAAAGTTGGAGCCACGTTCTCAGGTGTGCCTATTTGTAGGCTATCCTAAGGAAACTAGGGGTGGATTCTTCTACAGTCCTGATGATAACAATGTATTTGTATCGACAAATACTACGTTTCTAGAGGAGGACTATATGAGAGAGTTCAAGCCTCGAAGTAAAGTGTTACTCGAGGAGTTACTTGCTGATTCGACCAGCACGCCATCGTCAATGAAAGTTGACAAATACATAGCGCCTTTGACATCTGAGAGTCAGATTCTAGCTTGAGTCCATGTACTCCAACTCAGTCTGGGAACTTGTAGAACAACCTGATGGGGTGAAACCCATAGGTTGCAAGTGGATCTACAAGAGGAAGAGGGGATCAGATGGGAAGGTACAGACCTTCAAGGCTAGACTAGTGGCCAAGGGTTATACCCAGAAAGAATGAGTTGACTATGAGGAAACTTTATCGCCAGTAGCCATGCTTAAATCCATCTGCACTCTTCTATCCATTGCCGCATATTATGACTATGAAATTTGGCAAATGGATGTCAAGAGTGCATTCTTGAATGGCAATCTTGATGAGAGTATCTATATGATACAACCAGAGGGGTTCATCGCCCAAGGTCAATAGCAAAAGGTTTGCAAGCTGCAAAGGTCTATTTATGGACTCAAGCAGGCATCTCGATCTTGGAATATTAGATTTGATACCACGATCAAGTCTTATGACTTTGAGCAGAATGTTGATGAGCCTTATGTATACAAGCACGCCATTGATGGGAATGTGGTTTTTCTTATTTTATACGTTGATGATATTTTACTCATTGGGAATGATGTAAAGATATTATCAGACGTGAAAACCTGGCTAGCTAATCAATTCCAAATGAAAGATTTGGGAGATGCCAGTTATATTCTTGGGATTCAGATACTTCGGGATCACAAGAAACGACTGTTAGCTATGTCTCACGCATCCTATATCGACAAGATCCTTGTGCGATTTGGGATGCAGAATTCCAAGAAAGGCAATCTGCCTTATCAGCATGGAATTCATTTGTCAAAGTAACAGTCTCTTAAGACACCTCAAGATGTTGAGGAAATGAGACATATCTCATATGCCTCAGCAGTTGGTAGTCTCATGTATGCTATGTTATGCACGAGACCGGACATCTATTTTGCAGTGGGAGTAGTCGGTAGGTTTCAGTCAAACCCAGGATTGGATCACTGGGTGGCTGTGAAACACATTCTCAAGTATCTTAAGAGAACGAGAGATTATATGCTTGTATATTCCGGTGAGGATATGATCCTAAGGGGATATACAGACTCTGATTTTCGGACAGATGTCGATTCTATGAAATCTACATCTGGATCAGTGTTCACCCTATATGGTGGGGCCATAATATGGCGGAGTATAAAGCAATCTTGTATTGCTGACTCCACCATGGAGGCTGAATATGTAGCAGCTTGTGAAGCAGCTAAGGAAGCAATCTGGCTCCGTAAATTCTTGGGAGATCTGGAAGTTGTTCCAGATATGGATAGACCACTCACACTCTATTGCGATAATAGTGGTGCGGTGGCAAACTCCAAAGAACCAAGAAGCCACAAGAGGGGAAAACATATAGATAGGAAATATTATCTCATCAGGGAGATAGTGCAGAGATGAGACATTATTGTCACAAAGATTGCATCCGCAGAGAACCTGGCTGATCTGTTTACAAAGACCTTGCCGGCTAAAGTTTTTGAAGGTCACCTAAATGGTCTAGGATTACGTGACATGTCCCATTTACTCTAGTGCAAGTGCGAGATTGTTGGAATGTATGCCCTAGAGCTACATGTGAAGTAGATGGTTTTATATGTTTTGAAAAAAACGATACATTATTCATTTATCAAATTATTTTTTTAATTTTCGCATATTATATATCATCTTAAATACCTTAGATTACTTATGTACCTTCAGACTTAGTGTATGAGTGTCATACACAAGATAATTTAAGTATGAAGTTAGTAATCTTAAATAGTCCATAGATAGCAAACAAAGCGGGTACTTTGTTTGTGTTTTATCTATAACTGCGGTCCATTCTATATTTGTATGGCAATCATGTTCCTGATCGTCCATGTAGAGAGATGAGAATGAAGGCACCTTGTATGATGCGATCATATAGGACTGGACCCAGATGGAAATGACATTCTTATAATATCTGTTAGACTAAGAAAGTCATTTCGATCTACTAGATGGTCATATATAAATTGATCTTAATCATGAGTGTACTACGAACTCCTGCATGGCAGGTTATGTCCTTTGATTTACAAAGGTGAGGTTGGTGTAGCAGTGCCGACCAATAGCTACGTACTTTGGGGACACAGTTTGTTTTGTAGCTGGGAACATTTTACATAGACATGGAGTTCACTCCTTCTTGCGAGAAGTAGATGAGTATCTTTCTTAAGGGTTGATTCGGTACTTGAACGATTTGAGCGCTCAAGTCTCTCTATTACGAATAGAAAGATTAAAATTCATAATAGTTATGAAAAATCGTTCATTAGAGAATCAATGGTACTTAAGGTAAAAATAATTAGAGGGGTATAACGGACATTATGACCCGACTCTAATTATGAGATACTCGTGAAGGGTCAATTCGTATGTAATGACTATATCAATGGACACCGACTTGGTTCGGCTTAATATATCATCTGCGGCAACGAGAGTGCAACTTCGAGTTTTTAGTGGAATAACCCGGAGTTAATAATTCGGAATATTTAATTAAGAGCTTAATTAATATTTCGAGATTATTGGAGCTCGGAACCGTAGGTCCATTTGGTCCCCGTGCTAGCTCGATATACTATAGCGGATTTAGTTTAATTGGATAGTCCAATTATATACTTACAAAAGAATAAATATTATTATTAATATGATTAATAATATTAATTATGTCACACTTAAAACTATATATTAAATGTTAATATATGATTTTAATAATTATATGATAATTATTAAATGTATATTATTAGATTATATTAGATATAATTTAATAAGGCCATTATTGGAATTTCAAACATTGGGTTTTGGAAATCCTTAATTAAATTTGGAAGTTACACCTTTATGAAAGGTAGTAACTATTTGATTTTGTAACATATATCTTAATTATGGAATTAAAGACTTGATGTTACAAAAAAATTTAAATTCCTTGCTTGGCCGATTCTTGTACAAAAATAAGGGGAAGAGTTTTTGGAAATCACAAGTCTTAAATTGAATTTAACAATTCTTTAAATGGGATATTAAATTGTCATTAAGATGATAATTATGTAATATATTTGATGTTACAAATTTCCTATTGTGCTCATAATGCATCAGGTCTGGTTCCGTTCGAACGCGTTTTCGGACGCTACACGAACGCGAACCTTCTGTTTATCGTTCGCACGCGTTCACGAACGCTACGCAAACGTACACACACTGTCTTAGTTTTTTAATGCTTCGGGTCTGGTTCCGTTCGAACGCATTCTCGGACGCTACACGAACGCGAACCTTCTGTTTACCGTTCGCACGCGTTCACGAACGCTACGCGAACGTACACACACTGTCTTAGTTTCATAATGCATCAGGTCTGGTCCCGTTCGAATGCGTTCTCGGACGCTACACGAACGCGAACCTTCTGTTTACCGTTCGCACTCGTTCTCGAACGCCACGCGAACGTGCACCCACTGAATTGAGTCCTCTCTATTAGGTTTAACGCATAGTTTTTCCTAGTAGTTATCCCCACATGTATGAATATGAACGTGTTTAATGTATTACAAATCATATGCTTATGTCATGATAACATTTGAGTATTATTTCTTGCGGTATATCGGATGGAAACCCAGACGTAAATTCAGTAGCCGATTCCGAATGGACGGTAGTGCGGTCTGTACTTGGGATACAATTCCACGTACCACTTGGAAAAGTGCCCATATGTGTGCTTGTATGGTTAATATGTGCGCTTGTGTTTTCTTGAATGTAATATGCAAATGAAGTTGTATGTTCGTTGCTACTTTGATATATTTTAAGCATGCAATTTTAGATGTGAGATATATGTGAAATGTGTGCATAAGTTTTATTTTGCATATGAGAATTTAGAAGCATGATACTCTTGGAAATAAGTGTTACTTAAGCTTGATTAAATTATCACATAAATCCTTTCATTACAAGTGGCATAAGTAAGGGACCATTCTGAACCCAACGGTTTGAGGTCTTCCCTTGCGAGGGGTGAGTGCGGCCTTAAATCTTTGTCCCGGTTCACACCGGGTGGCGACTCCATGTTATTTAGTACTTCCCAACTAGGCCACGAGCCTAGAACAGCGTCGCCCAGGTAGCTGTGTTCCCACAGTCTGGCGACTCCACTGGGGACAGAGAATTGGCCCCGAAATATTGTCTTGTAATGTTTGGATTTATGTTTTAATTGACCATGTCTATAGTGGATAAAGTGGGGGTTTAATCAAGGGCACTTTTAGGCTAGGTAATGGTTTGGTGTCTTCCTTCACTCACTACCTTTCTAGAAGGAAAAGCTGTGAAGGCACCTAGATAGCCATCTACTTGTAGCCTATTGTGATGGACTAATTTGGAGGACTCGTTGTTTATTCCTGACACCAAGCGATAAGAACCTAAGAGGCTTGGGTATTTAAGTGAGCCTCGCTCCACCTTCCCTCTGGGGAATCTACAACGGGAAATCCACTTGACAGTCCGTCACACACCATAGCTCATTGGCACGTACCTTAGTGTATAAAAAAGGGTGCGCTCACTTGGTTGCTCGAACCCTTGATTGGGGAGACCTAGTTGTGGGCCATCCTTCGCCGATGAGAGCCTTTGTCCATACTCTTGCAAATCCACCCATAGACCGGTTTGTATGGTTAAAGTAACAATTATTTCCTTGAGAATGTACTTATGGACCATCCTCATTTGGATGCAGTTGGACTATTGTCAGAAATGCGGGCTTGCTGGGCCATTTAAACTGGGGCAAGTTCGTACCGTATGACTATTAGGCCCAAGGCTTCTGAAATGTTGATGGGCCATTATGTAAAAATTATTATGTTATGTCTGAATTATCTCTCTTCTATGCTTGTGTTTGGGAACATCGTCGTTTGGATCCATTTGGACCATTTGTCATGGGATATGGGCTTGTTGGGCCATTTAAACTGGGACAAGAACGAATTCCATGACTATTGGGCCAAAGGCGTCTAAGTGTTGATGGGCCACCTTGTGCTTGTGTTCGGAACATTATCATTTGGATTTAGTTGGGCTTCTTGCATAAGATGTGAACTCGTTGGGCCATTTAAACTGGAATGAGTTCACTCCTATGACAATTAGCCCGAAAGATTCTAAAATGGTAGCGGGCCGATTTGTTTGAAATTTTCAAATTGATTTAGTATGTTATATATGTCACATGCATCTCATGCGCCTCATGCATACATATATCATGTTAACACCATCTATGTCTAAAAGACAACATAGATACCGTTTGGGTTAGAGAAGGGACAAGGCTCACTAAAAGAACAAGTATGAGTGAATCCGATAATGAGGTGTCCCGTATGGATCAGTTAGAGAACAGTCTCGCCAAAGTCACTGAACAGTTGCAGGCTTTGACTACTGCTGTGGCTGGTATAGCCGAGTCTCGTGCTGGGGGTAGTTCTGGGGATGCAAGACAAGAGGAACCTCCAAACAGATTAGGGGATGTTACCCCCACTTTTGATGATGATATGGCAGAGTATGCAGCGGGCAGAGTATCTGGGTCTCAGGCAGAGTTACAGAAACTTCGGGATCAAGTTGAGTCGGTTACCCGCAAAATGAGGGGTAAGAATGAGGATTTGCTGGATTATGACACATTAACTTTTGAGGAACAGTTGACGGCACAGTTCAAGATGCCGGATATGGCTAAGTTCAACGGGAATGGGGATCCGAGGGTGCATCTCCGACAGTTTGTATCAGTCATGAGTTCAGTTGGCTTATCTCAGCGCCAAGTACAGAAAATGTTTGGGATGTCGCTTGAAGGAGCTCCCGTGGTATGGTACCACAGTTTGGAGAAGAAAGTAAAAGAAGATTGGAGAGAGTTGGCCGATGCTTTCCTGAAGCAATATGTCACTGACTTGGAGATCGATCTGTCACTCCGTGATCTGGAGAATGTTAAGCAGAAAGCGGAGGAGAGTTTTAAGGAGTATGTGGACCGGTGGAGGGGTCAGTTATTGAAAATGCAGACTAGGCCTTCGGAGAAGGATCAAATCAAGATGATTATCAAGGGCACCAAGCCCTCCATTTACAGCAAGTTGAGGAGGATGACCTCCATGATTGCAGACTTTCGGCAGTTGAGGGGGAAACTGTCATGGATATCAGGAAGAAGAGGCCGAGAATAGAAAATTCTATGGTCTGAACAGGAGGCCCATTGGGGGAACATCGGGAACAAAGCCCGTTTCTGCTGAAATTGCCGCTATCCGGAACAGGCAGTTTTCCAACTTGGGAAGGCCCCTGTCTAAGGTGCTAGAGAAATTGAAGAGGCAATGGCTCTTAAAACCCTTGGATACCAAACCATTACCCAATCCCCTACCATCACATTACAACCTAAGCCTTTACTGCCACTTCCACCAATAAAAAGGCCATGACACCGACAACTGCGCCCGACTCCTCCATGAAATCCAAGACCTGATAAACTCCAAGAAAATACCCAACCCAGAAACAGAACAGCCTGACACACACAGAAACCCCTTACCCAACTACCGTGCCGTACCACCACCAGCCTACATGATCAATTCTGGCCTCCCAGAAGACCTTGTCCTGAAATCCTTTCACCCTCAAGCCTTTTGCCTGGGAATCTGGGATAGTACTAGTGAGGATGAGTTTGAGCAGAAGAAAAACTTTTGGCTTGATTTCTCTAGCAGTGATGAGGAGGAAGTAAGGGGAATGACACGTAGCGTCGTTTTTACAATGATATGGCGGAAAAGGGTAATGAAGCTTTGACGGATGGTAGAGAAGTGGTTGAACTGCAGAAAAATACTGAAGGGGATGTAGTGCTGAGGCAATTGAGGAAGACTAGAGCACAAGTGAGTATCTGGGAACTATTATGTGCATCTCGGGAGCATAAGCAGGCTATGGTTGAGGCCTTGAGCAAGATTGTGGTACCAGAGGATGCCAACCCCGCAATGTTTGTTGGGTCGGTTCAGAAAGAAGCTTTGCAGATATCCTTTTCTGAGGATGAACTCTCGGTGGAGGGAGGGAAGAAATCATAACAGGCCTCTATTTATCAGGGCCGAGGTGAGGGGTAAGAAAACTTCATGTGTGATGGTGGATGACGGTTCGTCCATCAATGTGTGCCCGTTGAAAATTCTGGCAAGATTGGGTATGAAAGCAACAGACTTGGACCCCTCCAGTATGACTATTAAAGCTTATGATGACAGTAAAAGGGGAGTTGAGGGTACCTTTGTGGCTATGGTCAAGGTAGGGCCGATTGAAGATGAGGTTGAGTTCACAGTGCTGGACATCCCAGCCACTTTTGCCTTATTGTTGGGAAGGCCTTGGTTTCATAAACTTGGGGGCGTGCCTTCCACTTTGCATCAGATGATCAAATTCCCGTATGAGGGAGAAGTTGTTACCATCCGGGCTGAGTTAGATAATGCAGTGGCTGCCTTGGAGATACAACCTTTCACGAGGTTTCAGGTGTCAGCTACTTTCGAGGAATAGGTGGATCCTATGGTGGCTAGGATTATGGAGAAGATGAAGTTTGAGCCGGGGGAAAAGGTTCAAAATTGCCAGATTTCAGAGGACAGACTACTCGGAAGGGTTTGGGGTACAAATCTGACGAAGAAGAAAAGCCAAAGGTCAAGAAAAAGGGCCTGAGACTGATGGAGTGCTTTGTGAAAGCTTCAGGGTATCAAGGAGAGCCTGAACCTGTGGAAGTTAATGGGATTGTGGTACATGGGTTTGAGATCTTCCAGGATTTGTTGGGTGAGAAGCCACTGACTGGAAAAGTTGTGGAAGCAAAGATTTGGGAAGAAGAACTGATGAAGTTAGAGAGCCTGACTCTGGAAGAGGATGAGAAGCCTGAGGAAGACCTGATTGCAAAGGAAGAAGTGTCTATAGATGATGAAGACATTTACCTTCCTGATTTGTTTGAATGTACTTCCGCATTATCCAATAATAAAGACATTTCTTTTGCTTACTTGCCTGAGTCATTTCCGTTTACTCTGCATGAATCAAGCATATTTGATATCAGTTCAGCCAGAACTATTGCATTTAACTTGGGTACACTTGAGAACCCCAAAGAAATTTTGATTGCAAGTGAAGTAACCTCCGAAGAGAGGGAGAAACTAGGAGAAGTGTTGGTCAGATATGCCAAAGTATTTGCTTGGTCCTATGAGGACATGCCTGGGGTAGACAGAAACATTGTTCAGCACACAATACCAACTTATCCGAATATGAGGCCAGTAAAACAGAAACTCAGACGGATGAGACCAGAATGGGCTGAGAAAGTCAGAGAGGAAGTTAAGAAACAGATAGATGTGGGGTTCCTGGAAGTAGTGAAGTATCCTGAATGGTTGGCTAACATAGTACCGGTACCGAAGAAAGATGGGAAAGTCAGAATGTGTGTAGACTACAGAGATCTCAATAAAGCTTGTCCGAAAGATGATTTCCCTTTGCCGCATATAGATGTTCTGGTTGATAGCGCGGCTTTATCCGCTATGTATTCGTTTCCAGATGGGTTTTCAGGTTACAATCAGGTTTTCATGGCTAAGGAAGATAAACACAAGACTGCGTTTGTTACCGAGTGGGGCACCTATTGTTACAAGGTAATGCCGTTTGGGCTTAAGAACGCGGGGGCTACTTATCAGCGGATGGCCACTACACTTTTCCACGACTTGATGCACAAAGAGATTGAGGTGTATGGGATGACATGATGGTGAAATCAGAGACAAGAGTTGGGCATATTGAGGCATTGGAAAGGTTCCTTCAGAGAGTTGACAGATATAACCTGCGGCTTAACCCCAAGAAATGTGTGTTTGGGGTGACATCAGGGAAATTGCTTGGTCATACAGTGGGAATGGGCGGAATAGAGGTAGACTCCGAAAAGATCAAGGCAATCACAGAAATGCCTGCACCGAAGACAGAAAAGGAAGTCAGAGCATTCTTGGGGAAGATTCAGTACATCAGTCGGTTTATTGCCAAGTTGACATCGGTATGTGAGCCTATCTTCAAACTGCTGAGAAAAGATCAGCCGGTGAGATGGAATGAACAGTGTCAGACCGCCTTCGACAGAATCAGAGAGTACTTGGTGAAGCCACATGTATTGAAACCTCTGAGGCCGGGTAGACCTTTGATATTGTATTTGGCTATGGAATCAGAAGCATTGGGGGCTATGATGGTACAGGCAGATGAGACAGGGGCAGAACATACAGTTTATTATCTGAGTAAGAAGATGCTCCCGTATGAGGCTCGATATCAGGAGGTTGAGAAGATATGTCTTGCAGTGGTATGGGCTTCCAGAAAGTTACGGCATTATTTCCAATCCTACAAGATTCAGGTGGTGGCAAAGAAGAATCCTCTGAAATATCTTCATTCAGTGCCTTCACTAGTGGGAAAACTGGGCCGATGGTTGGTATTGTTGACAGAGTTTGACATTGAGTATCTAACCTCCAAAGTGATCAAGGGGCGAGCAGTAGAGTAGCGAGTTTCTGGCATTGCAACCTGTTGAGGGGGATCAGTATAAGTTTGAGTTTCCAGACGAAGAGATCCAAGCAATAACAGTTCAGAGATGGAAGATGTATTTTGACGGGGCAGTGAATTACAAGGGAGCCGGAATCGGGATCGTGATAGTGACCCCCAAAGGGGAGACTTTGCCTTTGGCCAAGAGGTTGGCATTCAGGGTAACTAACAACATGGCCGAGTATAAAGCATGTGCTTTTGGTTTGACAGCATTGATAGCCTTGAAGGCCGGGAGTGTGGAAATCTACGGAGATTCTATGTTGGTAGTCCAGCAGATGCGAGGAGAATGGGAATTGAAAGAGGAACGGTTGAAGCCTTATCTTTTTCACCTCAGAAAATTGGCACAGGTTATCCCCGAGTGTAAGTTTCAACATTTATCGAGAGAAGAGAATCAGATGGCAGATGCATTGGCTACACTAGCAGCGACTTGGGAAAATCCAGAGAAGTTAGTGATGAAACCGTTGATACTGACGACATCAAGTAAACCTGTTTATGAGATAGAAAGAATTCTGGAAGTTGAGGTTGACGACGGTAAACCTTGGTATTATGACATTCAGAGGTATCTGGAACATGGTGAATTCCCGGAGGGGCGGGCAGAAAAGACAGACAGAATAGCCTTCAGAAGTTAGCTTCCCAGTATGTGACTTTGAAAGGGGAACTGTAAAGAGGCAGGCAAACGGTATTCAGTTGAAGTGTTTGAGAAGGAAGAAGCTCAACATGTAATGGAAGAAATACACGCCGGGGTATGTGGTCCGCACATGAACGGGTTGAATCTGTCCCGCAAGATAGTGAGACAAGGTTTTTATTGGTCAACCATGGAAGCAGACTGCGCGAAGATGGTAAAGCACTGTCATGGCTGTCAAGCACATGGTAATTTGAATCACTTACCGCACACAGAATTGCACGGGTTGTCAGAGCCGTGGCCTTTCTCAGCATGGGGGATTGATATGATTGGGGAAATTCGACCGAATGCATCAAATGGGCATCGTTTCATAGTAGTGGCAGTAGATTACTTCGCGATGTGGGTGGAAGCCGAATCATTCCGTAATGTTACAGCAAAACAGATGGCAACGTTTATAGCTCGGAACCTCATTTGTCGGTATGGCATGCCGCATCATGTAGTGACAGACAACGGGGTCCAGTTTCAAGGAGAGACGAAGGCAATGTTACAGAGGTATGGGATAGGCCACCACAAGTCATCACCGTACAGGCCGCAGGCAAATGGGGCAGTTGAGGCAGCCAACAAGACTATAAAGACAATTTTAGCCAAAATGATAGAAAATTGCGGAGATTGGGCCGAGAAATTACCGTATGCTTTGTGGGGGTACAGAACATCAGTAAGAACAGCAACATGGGCCACACCTTACTCTTTGGTCTATGGAATGGAAGCAGTATTGCCGGTAGAAGTGGAAATACAGTCTATGAGGGTATTAGCAGAGGCAGAGTTACCAGAACAGGAATGGGCCACACAGAGGTTTGATCAGTTAGCACTATTGGATGAGAAGAGAACGAAGTCTTTGTATCACATGCAGTTGTATCAGAAGAGACTAGCTCGGGCATTCAACAAGAAAGTACGCCCCATCAAGATCAGAAAGGGTGATTTGGTACTTAAGCAGTCGAGGCCGTCGACTACAGATCCGAGAGGAAAATTCAGACCTAACTGGGAAGGACCTTACATAGTGCAGAAGGTAATGGGAAATGGAGCAGTAAAGCTGTCAGACTTGGAAGGAAACGAGTTCACCGAGCCGATCAACGTAGACAGATTGAAGCAATATTTTGCCTGAGGGAGATAAGACTAAGCAGTCACCACGAGAATTGGCAGAAGATCTAACCCAACGGAATAGGAAAATCATTCATGCATACACGTACCATTGCATTCTCTTTGTGTTTGTTTCTGTTTTGTGTTCGTAGGTTCAAAGAAAAAGAAAGCGGCAGGAATGAGCCAAGCAATGTCAACGCAATTTCAGTTTTTGGGATGAGTCCCAAGGGGCGAGGCCCATATCAGCTTGGTGGCGAGGCCTATATCATGTCATCTCCAGGTATGGAGACACATCATCAGTTCTAGGGCGAGGTCCCTATAGTCAGCGGTGTTGGGTCGAGGTGCCCCCGTTGTCAGTGTATAGTTCCGGGTCGAGGTGCCCGGGTCGAGATCAGTTCGAGGGCGAGGTCCCTATAGTCAGCGGTGTTGGTCGAGGTGCCCAGGGTCGAGGTGCCCCCGTTGTCAGTTGTAGTTCAGGGTCGAGGTGCCCACTACATCATCAGTTCGAGGGCGAGGTCCCTATAGTCAGCGGTGTTGGGTCGAGGTGCCCAGGGTCGAGGTGCCCCCGTTGTCAGTTGTAGTTCCGGGTCGAGGTGCCCAGGATCGAGGTCCGCTGCAGTACCAACTCAACTCGAGGCGGCAGCCGAGCCAGGTAAGTAAAAATGCATTGCATAACTTCGATAGGATTGTTCAAAGTCACACACTGCACAAGTCCCATCAAAGTGGGGGCGACTGTAGGCATTGCATTTTCGCATGTGAAACCCGATGATGAGTCTCAATTGGAGGCACTACCTTTTTAGCTAAGGATATTGCGGGAAACGGAGGTCGGAAGGGGAAATTCGGAATAAGTATGTCACCAAGTTCATTCCACAAGTTCACTGTCTTCGTTGGTGCTGCGTTCGTTACTTCGTTCGAACCTCGGGCAGATTGCGGACGTTCGTGCCACGTTCTAATTGGCGTTCGAACGGAGTCGGTGTTTCTGGTTTTGCTGCTAGCCTCGCACCCCAGCCCATTTAGCCCCCCAAAGCCCATAAAACACATCCCAATTTAATTAAATTAGACATTAAATATTAAATAAAATATTTAAATCATTTACCAATTAAATAAAACATAAAATATAATCATACCTAATTAAGATAAATCAAATACATTAACTTCCTAACTAAGCAAATCACATACTAAATTAAAAAGATGTCATGCCTAATTAAAATCAATCATAACAAATTAAAGGTATTGACTTCCTAATTTAAACCAAATTTGTCCCCCCTCAATCTTTGACTTTCCTTGCTAAACACCAAATCATATCCCCTCTTTAATGCCAAAATCTCTTCCTTGTGAGCTTCTCTATATAAACAACCCCTAACCTTAGCCACCCCTCCTCTCGAATCTCTCTAGCTCAGACATACAATTCACACAAGAAATATTAGACATCACAAAAATCACTCCCTTCATCCTTACCCTCACATCACCGAAACTACAAGCACCAAAACAACCCCTAATCACCGCCGAAAATCAACCCCTTTAAACCTCCACACATCATCGAAAATCACACAAAACACAGCAGCCTAAATCACTCCCAAAACAGTCCCTAAAATCTAGGGGTGTTCGCGGTGCGGTTCGATGCGGTTTTTTCATTTTTTTATTTCAAACCGCGCGGGTTGGCGGTTTGGGAAATTTGAAAACGAAACAGAAAATTTGATAAGGAAAACCGCGGCGGTTCAAGTTAGCGGTTTAGCGGTTTGGGAGGTTCGGGTTGGCGGTTTGGATTATAAATTTTTTAAGAAAATTTTGTGTGTTTTCACATGATAATTGAAGAAAAATTACATAATTTTCATTTATTCATTACATATTGTTATATGATCATTAAATATCTTAATTTTCATAGTTAAAGAAGAAGAAAAATATAAAAAATATTTAATTTGTACGCGGGTCGGCGGTTTAGGCGGTTCGGGTAGCGGTTCGAGTCAAAATATGCGGTTTGGGCGGTTCGCGGTTTGACATGGGTCAAAACCGCACACCGACCCGAAATTTGCGGTTCGATTCGGTGCGGTTCAAAATCATTTTTAATATTTTTTTCAAACCGCGCGGTTCGGTTTGGTGCGGTGCGGTTCGATGCGGTTCGCGGTTTGACCCGAAATTGTGTTCACCCCTACTAAAATCCCTTAAAATAGTAACATAAAAGACACTTACAATCCTTGAAATAACCACACAAAACCACACCAAAAAGAACACACAGAACAGTCCATCAAGAACATCAAAACAGTCCACAAACAGTAAGCAGAGGACACAGAGGAAACGGCAGCAAAACCACAAGGAAGCAGCAGCAAAACGGAGGCGGAACAGTAGCTTGAGCGGCCGAACAGCAAAGGAAGAGGCAAACCAGTGAACCAGAAAAGTTGCGGAGCTTTACCCCTTCCGATCTTCGTGAAACGCGAGTCCGAGAGACAGCTTAAAAGGTTAGACCTGAGGGTATCTTTCACATTTATTCTTATTAAATTCTGGTCATTTATTTTGATTATATTTTATGTATCTGTGGCATTTGTTGTGTGTATGATGTGTGTTGTGGGTATTGGATGAATGGAAGAGTGTCGTCTCTTGTGGTATATAGGATGGAAACCCAGACGTAAATTCCGTAGCCGAATCCGAATGGACGGTAGTGCGGTCTGTACTTGGGACACAACTCCACGTACCACTTGAGTAAACGACACCTTCTATTGTTTTGTGTTACTTTGGTTTATTTATTTCTCGTCATTTAAATTCTATATGTTGCTTATTCCCGTATGATACGATCGAGTGCATGGGCTTAGTAAGTGCGATGAAAGGTCCCCTAATTGGAGGGGTTAAAATCCTTCACCATGATGCTCTGCCGCACCGATTGATGTGTGTTCGGTTGAATGCGAGATACGTTCAATCGAGCATACTTAGTTTGATATGATTGTCTTTATTTTCGTATGCATGATTCAATCGAGCGCATGGGCTTAGTAAGTGTGATGTGAGATCCCCTATGGGGAGGGGCTAAAGCCCTTTACCATGATGCTTTGCAGCCCCGGTTGATGTGTGTTCGGTTGGATACAAGATACGTTCAATCGGGCACACTATGTTTAATATTATTGCTTTTAATTCTTTGTATGCATGATTCAGTCGAGCGCATGGGCTTAGTAAGTGTGATGTGAAATCCCATATGGGGAGGGGTTAAAGCCCCTTACCACGATGCTTTGCCGCGCCGGTTGATGTATGTTCAGTCGAATGCGAGATACAGTTGATCGGACATATTGAATTTGACGTTGTCATCTTTATTCTTTGTGCTCATAATGCATCAGGTCTGGTTCCGTTCGAACGCGTTCTCGGACGCTACACGAACGCGAACCTTCTGTTTATCGTTCGCACGCGTTCACGAACGATACGCGAACGTACACACACTGTCTTAGTTTTTTAATGCATCGGGTCTGGTTCCGTTCGAACGCGTTCTCGGACGCTACACGAACACGAACCTTCTGTTTACCGTTCGCACGCGTTCACGAACGCTACGCGAACGTACACCCTGTCTTAGTTTCATAATGCATCAGGTCTGGTCCCGTTCGAACGCGTTCTCGGACGCTACACGAACGTGAACCTTTTGTTTATCGTTCGCACGCGTTCTCGAACGCCACGCGAACGTGCACCCACTGAATTGAGTCCTCTCCATTAGGTTTAACGCATAGTTTTTCCTAGTAGCTATCCCCACATGTATGAATATGAACGTGTTTAATGTATTACAAATCATATGCTTATGTCATGATAACATTTGAGTATTATTTCTTGCGGTATATCGGATGGAAACCCAGACGTAAATTCCGTAGCCGATTCCGAATGGACGGTAGTGCGGTCTGTACTTGGGATACAATTCCACGTACCACTTGGAAAAGTGCCCATATGTGTACTTGTATGGTTAATATGTGCGCTTGTGTTTTCTTGAATGTAATATGCAAATGAAGTTGTATGTTCGTTGCTACTTTGATATATTTTAAGCATGCAATTTTAGATGTGAGATATATGTGAAATGTGTGCATAAGTTTTATTCTGCATATGAGAATTTAGAAGCATGATACTCTTGGAAATAAGTGTTACTTAAGCTTGATTAAATTATCACATAAATCCTTTCATTACAAGTGGCATAAGTAAGGGACCATTCCGAACCCAACGGTTTGAGGTCTTCCCTTGCGAGGGGTGAGTGCGGCCTTAAATCTTTGTCCCTGTTCACACCGGGTGGCGACTTCATGTTATTTAGTACTTCCCAACTAGGCCGCGAGCCTAGAACAGCGTCGCCCAGGTAGCTGTGTTCCCACATGTAGCTCACACTACTTTCCGTTGGTTATGAGTCATAGCACAGAAGACTTTGTGGTGACGAACAAATCATCTTCTTCCTCCATTCTCTTAGGTCACGGCAGTGAGGCTTTGAATCACCTCATTGCCGCACCTTGGTTGCCTTATTCGGGGCTTGTTTTGTTTTGTTTTAATTCGGGTTTTTTGGGAAACACTTTGTGAATATTTTGGGGCTGAGTTGAGACTTTTTTTTAGTGGAAAAATCAGATCTATATCACCCTTGCAGTTCACGCAAATTAGGGGCTGATTTGTGTGCAGTTCCGTTGTGTAACGGATCCAAAACAGTCCGATTTTTCACTGCAGTTCGGGGGTTGTTCGGGGACTGTTTCAGGGGTATTCCGAGGCTGAAATCTTGTCCAAAACAGAAGCAAAATTTCAGTATACCCACTGGTTATATTCGGCCAAAGGAATGGGAAAGCAGAAAAAAATTTCAAGTCCGATTCGTGTGCCTAATCGCTTCCGCTGCGCGAGAAAAGCGTTTCCAACATACATTCCTTTAAGAGTTATAATCTTTGAAAAAAAAATCAACTCTAAGGTTATGTCATTTCTCATTAAGAAACATATCATTTCCAATGAACTCTTTCAACCCAAAGGATTATGTCATTTCTCATTAAAGAACATATTATTTCTAATGAACAATTTCATTCCCTATAAATATACATAATCTATTTAGAAAAAAAATTCTACATGATTCCCGTGTCAAAGAGTGATAGATAACTCGAAACTTGTACACCCATAATAATGAGGAAGAGTTTAAATATATGGGCGACTTTTTCTTTAATGAATTTAAGGTCGTCTCTTTATTTTTTTTCCCTCTTATTATCTCTCGTTAGTATTGTCATTCAATGACATGTGACAAACAATTCAACTTTAGCTATCTATATTTTTGTGTATATCACATGTCACTAGATGACAATAACATTGAGAGACCATAAGGAAACAAATAAGAAGAGAATTATTGTCCCTTATTAATTAACGGTATCATGTCATTCAATAGTATTAAATAATCACTTTTTAATACATATTAAACACAACATCGATTTATGATGTACTTTACATAATATAATTCTATATATGATACCTAGATATTATGAGGTATGAAGAAAATTGAGATATTTTTCCTATAAAAGGATAAATATTTTATTTCATTTCCATGCTATACCAACAATAAAACTTCCTTTTTAAGAGATGATGATAACAAAATGATAGTGAAAGTAAAGCTTTGGAAATAATCATTTGGTGGAAGCATGTGAAAGTAACATTTTATTATAATATTTTATGGTACCAAAATTAACTTCTCCCTTCACCACCAGTGGCATTAAAACTCCATGCTATCACCCCAATAAAGATTGTAAGTGAGATTTTCTAAAGTTTCGACAGTTTGACAAGTGCAGGGCCATGTATTAAAAAATTATAAAATTTAATACATTTTAATTAAATACTGGATCCAAATTTATTGGGACCATTTTTTTTAGAAAAAAAAAGTAATAAATCCAAATTCTATTAACATTAATTTGTCCATCCCTTACATTTTAAAAGGGAAAAAAAACGTTAATTTAAACTCCTTTTATTAAGGGGTGTGAAAATTTCAAGATACCTTGGACCCAATGCCATGTCCAATAGCTTTTAAGGTCAAAAGTAGCAATTAGATCGCCTTCAGAAGAAAACTCCTTCATGTCTTTTCTTCATAATTCATAAAGCTCAAGTGATAATAGGATTAAAAATCCTAATTGAAGGTCTTGTCTCTAATTGATAACATTTTTTCGTAGATTTGACACCATTAAAGTTAAACTCTCTCGTTAGCATTACTTTTTCTTGTTGGTCCACAAAATTTTGCTCTCAAATTACCTTTAAATTTCTTCAAAAATTATAAGATCACGAGGCAAGTCGTTGCATAAAACGTTTTCAATAAGATTTGAAAATTTATTGAACTTAATATAATAAATGACTTTATGATACTGCCGATATGTCGGTCAGTCTGTTCTTCATATTATTAACGTGGTAATATAATTATATTAAATATAACTAATATTTATTTAATATTTAATAATTGTGTTAAGATACTATTGAATTTTTGTTAAGATGTCATTTTCGGTTTTAATTTGAGCGGACATTGGAATATTTCTTGTATCCATTATTGACTTACTGTCTGCTTACGCCAAAGATTTGTTGAAATCTTTGAACGCCGGTGGAAAAATAAAAAATAAAAATAATAAAAATGCAAAATAAAACAAAACAAACAAACTTGTTTTGCATTATTTCAATCAAAGTCGAGGCCCTGAATGTACGTGAGACGATGGAAGATTCATTTGGGCCCAAGCCCTTAATGTGTTTGAAGGATACCCGGGTCCAATTCAAATCTTTCTTAAGCCTAAAGGGTGGTGTTGGATCCAAAGTTGGGCTTACAACTTTATCTCAAATGTTGGTGCAATATGGGCTTTGATTGTATTGGCCATTTTTCACTCTAATCGCTATAACATAAAGGCAATCTAAATTTTTAAAAGGATGATAATATGTTAATTTAAATTTAGATTTAAGGTCATTGATATCATTCGATGAAAAAATTGAAATTATTTATTTATAATTTTTTACTTTAAATATATCATTGGATTGGTTAAATCAATGACTAGATATTGATAAGAACCTTCTTATATTTGATTCAAGGAGACCCTTCAGTGTGTTGTAAGCACCAAGAACCGCGAATCTTGATTTTGTAAGAATAAAATTATTCAAAGATCAAGTTCATCTCATAAGAAACCTTGTCCTTAAGAACATTTTTTTTGTTTCTTTGGAGAATCTTGAACAACAATACAGCGCCACAACGTTTGTCACATGTTGATAAACTTTTGTCCCGTGGAACTAAGGAAGAATATATTCCCTCAAGATGACGCCATCACGGCCACACACACATACATCACGCAAGTCACTTTGTTTTATTAAAATGTGTTCTTAATTAATTATCAATTACAATGAATAATGTCATTTTAAATAGGTGGCTAATCCTAATTCTTCCCAAACATAATAAAAACCTAGTAAAATAAACTCATTAACATATAAAAGCCTTCAAATTTTTGTACTTGGGCTTTCTAATTTAATTAAAGTTCATCCCAACACTTAAACGTAACATAATCTTAAAAAAAAAACATAAAACATAAAACATAAAAGCTATAGAGATACTTTGCATTCACATTTTAACTAAAAAGGAGACCGAATTTGACTTTGATATAAACTATAGAGTTATAGATCACTGAGTCGTCTTTCCATTGTAACTTGAATTGTCAAAACCAAGTATCATATGAGAAAGTTGTGGCACTACCACTGCTAATGCACCATTCAGAAATTAAACCCAATATCAATCGAGACAGCACATACACGTCAGAGATCTATTCCATACATGCCTTAGACAAAGCCTTCATATAAAGTCTCATGCATGTCCCAAGCTTCAGAATCCAAGGAATCTTCCAAATTCACCAAAATGACTCAAATACACCAATCAGACCAAGTCATGCAATCAGCCACAACTTCAAATTAATTTGGCCCAAAAAATTGATTTGCATGCTTCTTTTATGCTCAAGAGATGCCTCATAAAGTTTCATTTGATTCCGAGCTCGTTTTGGTAAAAATTAAGACCGGTCCATAAAACTACCGAAAACCCATTCTGGATCTTATCATTCCCCCTCTCTTGAAAAGGATTTATCCTCGAATCCGTACCTAAATCATAGATAGAAATGATAAAATCAATTAGACAATAATCTTGGAACAAAGAATAAGCACATAGAATAAAATTGTCAATGTTAGGAAAAAAAGATTTTCTATTATCCTCACTTTCCTATTCTCTTTTTCATACTATCTTTTAATTTCACTCTCTGCCCCATTGAGATTCCTAATTAAATTCACATTCTTAATCTCCTTCACAACAAATCACACATGCTCAAAGCTCACAAAACTCTCACAAGTGTTTACCCAAGTATTTCCTAATTCACTACTTTCATTTTAATGCTCAAAACTCTCAACACAATCGGCTACACATGTGGTTTCATCATCAACACATTCAGCCATGCATTGATCTTCACATTTATCATCACCAACAATTACTAATTCATCCACCTCAACAATAAAAACAACTTCATCCTCACACTCACTCTTCACTTCTTGCTCACTTACGACCATATCCAAATTTTCCTTTTTTTCACACACAGCCTCACTAGCAAGTTTATTCTCCAATCACTCGAATATTTTTTTTCCTTTTTTCTACCTCACTTCTTCTTTTCATTATTAATTGGTTTTTATAGGCTTGTGATAAGTGCATAAAAAATGTACTTTGAAACATAACTTATCTAGGTTTATTATTAATTATTTAGTGATGTATTTTATATTTTAGTACATAATTTCTATTGTTATATTAATTTAGAAATATTTATTATTTACACTGATTTAGTGCTAAACGTTCTTGATTTAGTGAATCAGTTTCTTTGTAACCATCTCTCTGTGGAATCGACACCCCAACTGTACTGCGATAACCGCGAGTCATATTTGAGCGTAATCAAAATTTGGCGCCGTGTAAAGAAAACTGCTGCAAAAATCCTGCAGTGTGGTTTCTATTAGCCCACTCTATTTAAGGACACTAACAGATTCTGCCGCTCCTGTGAGAGATGTCAGAAATTAGGAGCTTTGTCCGTCGTCATATGATGCCCCTTAACCCTATTTTTGTCATTGAAGTATTTGATTGTTGGGGCATTGATTTTATGGGACCCTTTCTACCCTCATTTGGTTATCTCTACATTCTTCTCGCAGTTGATTATGTGTCTAAATGGGTTGAGGCAGTAGCTTACCGAACCAATGACAATGCTAATGTAGTTAAATTCTTAAAGGAACATGTATTGTCCCGTTTCGGTACCCCACGAGTCATCATCAGCGATCAAGGAACACATTTTTGCAACCGATCTTTTGAAGCCTTGATGCGCAAATATGGTGTGGTGCACAAGATCTCTACTGCATATCACCCACAGACAAATGGGCAAGCTAAATTAGCAATAGAGAGATCAAACAGATATTAGAGAAAACGGTAAACCCCGACCGCACTGATTGGTCTTTACGGCTTTCGGATGCGCTTTGGGCATACCGTACTGCTTACAAGTCCCTACTTGGAATGTCTCCCTATAGGCTTGTATTTGGAAAGGCTTGTCATTTACTTGTTGAGTTAGAACATAAAGCCTACTGGGCTATTAAAAATCTTAACTTTGATATGAGTGTTGCAGGTACACAGCGGAAACTTCAGATAACGGAGCTCGAAGAACTCCAGAATGATGCTTATGACAATTCCCGCCTCTACAAAGCCAATATGAAAGCTGCCCATGACAGACAGATAATGAGGAAAACTTTTGAGCCTAACCAGAAGGTTCATCTTTATGATTCCAGACTCCATCTTCACCCAGGCAAGTTGCGATCCAGATGGACCGGACCCTTCATTGTAAAACAAGTTTTTCCCTATGGAGCTGTAGAAGTAGAAGATCCCAAAGACGGCAGAGTGTTTAAAGTAAATGGACAGAGGCTGAAACTGTTCCTGGACAATCCGATTCCCGCAGAAGAGGATACACCTCTAGCTGACCCCACCTATGCGGATTGAGATTTTTTTTTCATTGTTGTACTTTATTTATTTATGTCTTTATTATTTCCTAGCTATTTTTAATCTTTTGTCCTTTTTCCTTTTGTTTTGTTTTGTTTTCCTTTCTTTTGCAGGATAATTCAATATTTCATCCAGGCTCACCATATCTCTAATCAGGTGAACTCCTTCCTTGTATTTACCTTCTCGGTTGTTACATTGAGGACAATGTTTCATTTCGGTTGGGAGTGGTGGTATTATCATGTGTTTCACCTGGATGAATATGTCTTATTCGTATTGTCTTTTATTCTTGTTATTCAAAAAAAATATATATATATATATAATAATTTTGCTTGTTTGCTTTGCTTGTTTTTAGTCCCTGATAGTTAAACATAGTTCCTATGATGATATTGTTTGTGTTAGGATGAAATCTTAGAAACGATAAGTCCTTTAATGTACTTTTATCTGATGATTTGAGTAGTTTATCTACGTTAGACTCGTAAGCACTTAATTATGGGTTTTTAGCAGTGGAAGCCTGAGTAGTTAGCAAGATGACTAGTTGAATAAATTGTATGTCGATGAATGACCGTTTGCATAGATATCTATCCTGATTTGCTTGTGTTATGACGTATGGTATGGTTGCAAATAAAAGAAAAAGTCTCTGAAGAAAGAAAGTAAACAACCTATAACCGATAAGCGTGAAGCTACCCATGGGCGAGTATTAGGACCACCATGAGGAGAAATGCTACCTTAAAGGGTAGGAGTGTTGAAAGAAAAAATGGCAAAAGAGAAAGAAAATAAAAATTCAAAAGAAAATGCAATAAGAGACAGGAAAGAAAAAAAAATCATACTATATTGAGCACACATAAAAGCAACTACAGAGCTTAATTGAGATATCTAGGTTGGTTAGACCCATCGACCCCGATTTTTAAACGAAATCATTGAGTTGGCTTACCTAGGAATAAAGCTGTGAACGAACCTTAGCGCGCACACACACTTTGAGTCTAGCTTAGATGATTTATTCAAAGATTTAGATTTGAGTTGCGTTGAGTACTTTGAAGGTTCTATGGTTTCATTACTATGCATTCTCTGAGGACAAACTTATGTGAAACTATTGGGACTATTTACTTTTTATTTTTGCATGATTGTGTGTTTTGAATGACGTTTGTGGATGTCGTCGTTGTAAGCCCTCACGAGACTATAACTCGTCCACTAGGGACACCTAGGGGTTTAAAGGCTTGTTGCATACGCTAAATGCAATCGTGATCCCTACGAAAGTGGCTTAGATAGTTTATTATTTTTCATTTTATTTCACGCTTGAATTGCTAGGGACTAGCAATAAGCTGGTTGGGGGTTGTGATAAGTGCATAAAAATATACTTTGAAACATAACTTATCTAGGTTTATTGTTAAGTATTTAGTGATGTATTTTATATTTTAATACATAATTTCTATTGTTATATTAATTTAGAAATATTTATTATTTACACTGATTTAGTGATTTTTATCTATAGGAATATTAATACATGGATCCTGGGACAATTGCAAGTGTTTAGGGATGCATAGGACAAACACAGGAGCCGCGAACGTGAAGAGTAATAATTGAACTGGCGCCATGGCGCCACAATCCTATACCAATTCCAGCAAGTGAAGCGCCATGGCGCGTTATTGAGGATAAGAAGAACCAGCGCCACGACGCCAATATTACGTACAAAGTCCAGGAGGTTCAGCGCCATGGCGCCGAAGAAATCACTGGCGCCGCAGCGCCAATTTAGACACTGAAGACCGGTGCCGCAGCTCCCACAGCGTCCAGTATAAAACTCCGGAGAGTTTGGCGCCGCGGCGCTGCGGCAATGAATCCTACCCATTCCAGGTTTAGTTTTTTTTAGGGTTTTCTGAAATCCTAATGACACCCTGACACTACTATAAATACAACAGTTCGTCCAGAAACAAGGAAGAGGCTAGTTACACAAATACCAAAGAGAAATTAGATCCGTACAGATTCCCGGGATCAGAACCAAAGCTTCATCCAATGATTTCCCCATCTATCTCTGTTGTTTCTTCATCTATCATGCGGAACTAATCTCCTAAGCAAAGCTAAGGGCGAACTCTTGTACCCAACTCTTGTATTCTTGTTATTTGATTCATGAATGGCTTTAATTGATTAATATAATTGTTATTCTATTCATCTCTTTATTCTTTGATTATTTGAGAACTATATTTTATTAGTTTACATATAGATTCAGTCATGCTTTTTCTATGTGTTGTTGGTAAAATTGGTTTGATAGATTAAGGTTGTTTTGCGAGTTAATCTTCTGCTGCAGTATTGCCCGAGGGTATATTGTCGTCGTTAGATGGGTTGTAACGATAACCTTGTGAGTGGTGAATGTAGAGAAGATTGAATGACAATTACCTTAGAACTTTAACTGGTGTAGAATTGAATATCTTCCAATTGTGGATTTGGGACGTGAAATCCTCAATTGCGTAATTAAATGAATCAATAACGGAATATAAGTAATAGGTACAAGAGGGGACCCTGATGCTTTGCTCTTTCTCATTATTGTTAAAACCTCTTAAGCTTTTTGAAATCTTTAATTCTCCATCGCAATTTAATCTTTCCTTTAAGTCAGTTATTGCTAAACGTTCTTGATTTAGTGAATCAGTTTCTTTGTAATTATCTCTCTATGGAATCGACACCCCAACTGTACTGCGATAACCGCGAGTCATATTTGGGTGTAATCAGCTTGTTATGGTGATAAAAGATAAATAATCACTGACCTTATATCACTGACATAAATGTACATATTCCTCTCAATATGATGCCACATTTGCCTATCATATTTTCATGAACCACCCAATAATATATGACAACCAAACATAGGCACCGCTTCACACAACACTTCATCGTGAAATCTCTTAGTAGTAAATGCAACCATAACTTGATAATCCACCTTAACCTCATCACAATTAGGCAAACCTCGTAACACATAAGGCTTAGGATGGTTTACTAATAGAAACCCTAGTTTCTCCACGAGATTAGTACTAACAAAATTAGTCCAATATTTCCCATCAATAATTACACTACACACCTCATTTTTCACAAATATTTTAGTAGAAAGATATTATCTATTGATTGCTACATAATATCAACAATTCACTTACCATATTTGAGAAAATAAGACTCAACATTTTGATTGAGGATCGCTAGGACTCAAGTAAGAGCACTAGAACTCTCAACACATAAGGTAAGTGATCAATCCCAATATTTTTCTTATTTTAACTAACAAATAAAGAAAATAAACAAAAAAAAATCTCATAACTAATGTTTGACAATGAATTTTGGACTCGATACGCACACAAATGATCTTATAACCTCTATTATCGACTTCGTCCCATCGAGTACTATGAAATCGATATATTATGGGCCTCGTAACTCATCATGAACAAAAGTTATGACTGTTTGAAATTTGGTGTGTAGTTGGAAAATTCTAGACGAATAAAACTGATTTTTTTTTTGGAATTTTTGACTCCAATGACTCACAAATCTCAAGAATTGAATTCTATATGATATTTTCATTAAAGAACATTATAACATACAAGATTCGGTACTAAACATGCAAAACACAAAGAAAATAATACACAAATAAAATTGAATATGGACAGATTTTGAAACTAACATAATAAAAACCTAGTAATAAAAACCCAAACATAATAAAAACCTAGTAAAATAAACCCAATAATACATAAAAGCCTTCAAATTTCGTGCATAGGTTTTGTAATTTAATTAAAGTCCAGCCCAACACTTAAATATAATATAATCTTAAAAAAACATAAAACATAAAAGTTATATGGATACTTTACATTCGTATTTTGATTTTGATGTAAACTATAGAGTTGTATATCTCTAAGTCTTCTTTCCAACGCAACTTAAATCAACAAAAATGGGTATCATAAAGCTATGGCTAAAATACAAAGACTGTGTAAATTATGTCACTGTTAATGCGCCATTTAGAAATTAAGCCCAATATCAATAAAGACAGTCCATTCACGTCCAAGACCAATTCCATATATGTTTTATACATAATAAAGCATTCATATAAAGTCTCATGCATGACCTAAGCTCCACAATCAGAGGAATCTTCCAAATCCACCAAAATGACTCAAGTACATCAATCTGACCAAGTCATGCAATCAGCCACGACTTCAAGTTAATTTGACCCAAAAAACTGATTTTCATGCTTCTTTTATGCCCAAAAGATGTCTCATAAAGTTTCATTTGATTCTGAGCTTGTTTTGGCAAACATTGAGATTGGTCCATAAAACTACCGAAAAACTCATTCTGGATCTTATCAAATATTGATGCATAGATTTAAATAAAAAATAGTTAAAATATCCTTACAGTTTTTGAAAACTACATTTCATTGCAATAGAGATTTAGTTGGAATCACTTTCTATGTCTGGGGCACCGTGAGCTTATCTTTGACTCAAATTTATTTTCTTTAAAAAAACGAGTAGAAAAATAACATTTGTACTCCTATAGGGGATTATTAAGGGAGTTTCTTAAGGATGGTTACTGATGAGCGATTAATATATTTATATTTACCGCCCCATCTAAATGGCGTTTTGTGTGTTACCTCGGGTTTCATGAGCATTTTGATGTGTTTTTACCGGTATTTTACAGGTCTAGACCATAAGACGGCTAAACGAGACGTAACAAGTGATTAAATGGCAAAGCGAAGCAAAATCAGGCATAATTTGATGACCTGAATAGCGGGTCTCGATGATGGCCAGCGCGTAGCGACACACTACCGTGTAAAAGTTGGGCAGAAAGCTGTTTTTGTTTCGTGTCGCGACGCCCCAGGATCAGCAGCCCGTGTCGTGACGCTGTAGGGTTTTCAGACCTCAACAAGAATTCTACTTTTTAAATAGGAAAGCCCTCGTAGCTCCATATAAAAGAATAGTCCATCCCAAGTCCTAAATACCATAGTTTTGAAGCTTCCACATAGACTTTTGAGAAAAGATGAAGCACATCAAGCAAAGCACAGCACAGAGCCTTAACAGTAAGAAGTGAAAGACTGCCAATCTCGACAGAGTTTATTATTCTCTTGCTTTTCATGATTTTTGTTTATCATTGACTAATTATTTAGAGTTTTGAGCATGTGTAGTAATTAAACCCTAAATATGGAGTTGTGATGAAACCCAATATTTTAAGTTTATAAAATTGGTTTCTTATATCTTGTGTGATTTCTCGGCTTATTTATTGAATCTTATGTTAAATGCTTCTTATTGTCAGATCACCAATAAGATTGATTTGGTAAACTTAATTAAATTTGACGAATGAATTTTTGGTTTAGTCTTGAACTCAATAGAACACGATCTCTTCTTAGAGATTTTCCATGTAGGATATTAATATACCAATAGGGTTTGTGTAGCCATAATTAGAATCGACCATAATGAAAGAGACTTGTGGATATTGTCGTGTTCCAGGTTAATAAGTTGATTTATTACACAAGCATAATAAGATCAATTCATCTTTTGAATAATATTAGGTGAATTCAAAATCCTAAATGTCTTTTCTCTCATTGGTTGCTTTCGAAATTTTCATAATCATCTTTATTTCCCTTAATATTAGTTTAATACAATTAAAACTTCACAATTAATTTCAATTAGATACTCGTATGTCATTAGTCTTAATAATTAGTAAAATAGGCAATGAGTCTTCGTGGGATCGATATTTTTTATACTACTTGAGTGATACGTGCGCTCGCGTAATATGTGGAAATCGTGATCAGTTACACCCAAAAATTTTGTATGGAATAGAGAAAATAAGGCTACCAAATATGAAAGGTCTAATATAATGTTTTAAAATCGATAAATGACCTTGGACCTTTAAAATTTTCAAAAAAACCCGTAAACTCTCATTCGTTAAAAAATTATATTATTTTGAATAGAAAAAAATATATAATTTAATATATTTATTATATATTCTAATTTGTCATTCTTTATATATACAAAAAAGTTATTTTACCCAAGATGGACACCTCGAATTCGTGTCTGAAATGGACAAAGTCAAAATGGTGAAACGAGAAAAGTCAAATTTATCCGGAAGCCCATCTCGGGTAAAGTAGCACCTCTTTTATATAAATGAATAATATTCATTATTTAAATATTAAAACAAAATCTGTTTAAAAAAAGAGATTGAAGTGTTTTTTTAATATATTAATGGAGTTTTTTTTTTTTTTAATCTTTTTTTCTTCTAAATAAAAGTCTGCCGTTTTAACGTTTTAAAACTCCATATAAATATAGGAATTCTAATAAAAGAATATAAATCCGAGTTCGAGGTGACAAAATCACAAATAGAAACAACTTCTGCTTCCAGTCTTTAGATTTGTTTTTTTTTTTTTTGCCCCCGAAAAAAAAAGAAGAAGAAGAGAACAGAACATAACAGAAGAGGAGCTAGTAATTCGCAGTTGCGTTAGTACACAAACACACAGCAAGATGGGGGAACCAACGGAGGGCGTATCGCTTCCGTCAGGTCCCGACGGCAAGAAGCGGCGAGTAAGCTACTTCTACGAACCCACAATCGGCGATTATTACTACGGCCAAGGCCACCCAATGAAGCCCCACAGAATCCGGATGGCCCACAATCTGATCGTCCACTACGCTCTCCACCGTCGGATGGAAATCAACCGTCCATTCCCCGCGGGGCCCTCTGACATCCGCAGATTCCACTCCGACGACTACGTCGATTTCCTCGCCTCCGTTTCCCCCGAATCGTCGGGCGACCCGTCGTTATCGAGGCACCTGAAACGGTTCAATGTGGGCGAGGACTGTCCCGTGTTTGATGGGCTTTTTGGGTTCTGTCAGGCCTCTGCTGGCGGCTCCATTGGTGCTGCTGTTAAGTTGAATAGAGGTGATGCTGATATTGCGTTGAATTGGGCTGGTGGGCTCCACCATGCTAAGAAGAGTGAAGCTTCTGGGTTTTGTTATGTCAATGATATTGTCCTTGGCATTCTCGAGTTGCTTAAAGTTCACAGGGTAATGTTCTTCGTCCCTTTTGTTTTTTTATTTAAGTTCCGTGTTAACTTATTGAAGATGCTTTGTTCATAGAGACTTGATGGATTTGATGTCTTGTTACTAAATTTGAATTTGGATTTGGTGGTGGTAGATTTTGTAAGTCATTGTTTCATATGTTATTGATAATAAGGGAAGGTCGCTAAAAAATTTGATTAGTGTTAAATTAACTTGTGCCGTGACTGAGGTTGTAACCTCAGCGTTTTGCGAAAACGTGGAGTTGATAGCAGATAAACTGACAGAAACCACCCTAGGATTGATTCCTAGGCAACCCCACGCAATTAAGCGAACCCCAAGAACGGCCAATCATGATTTTGTAAGAACAAAATCCTTTCAAGATCATGTTAGACCCCAAGAAATCTGTTCTTAAAAACCCTTCTTTATTTCTTGTCAGAACCTTGAACTCAGTTTTGTTAGGAAATAAAATCTCCCCAAGATCAAGTCGAATCTAGAGAACCTGCATCTAGCATTCCTTTTGTATTCTTGAAGTAATCTTGCTACCTATTTAGAGACGCCACAAAAATCTTCAATATTTGACAAGTCTTGATAATGGTTCAGCTAAGAATTAAGAGAGAATCCGCTCTCACACACACTTGGGTGTTAAACGCGAATGACTATTGTTTATTTAAAATTCTCTATTAAAATTAAAATTACAAGCTAAAGGCACATTTAAACAGGCCCTTGTAAAATCCTAAGTTAACTTAAACCAAGAAAACTATTAAACTAAAATACTTAAAAGAAATCTTAATTGAACTAATAAAACTAAATTCTAAGCTAAATAAGAGTTAAATTTCGTGCATGGGCTTTAAATTAACATTAAAGTTCAGCCCATTACTTAAACATAACATAAAATTAAAAACATATAACCTAAAGCTTTAGGGATATATTTCGATTGAATTTTGACTAGGAGTCTGAATTTGTCTTTAATGTAAACTACAAAGTTGTAGATCTTTGAATCCTCTTTCTAATGCAACTTGAATCACCCAAATCGGATATCGTATGAGAAAGTTATAGCCAAAATACTAATACTGCGCAAATCCCGCTGTCATTGCCTAGGTGGTCTTCTCTTGAAACTCTTTGATGGAATTTGTCCAAGAACCTCTTTCATGATTTATCTTGAGCCCAATTCTCGTTCCTTGGATCACATCATAAACTGTTTGAGTGATTTTATGCTTAGCAATGACTCATTGATATATGTAAATGTAGTTTTGTCTTCGTAATTCTACTTTTCTCTCTAAATAATCTTTTTAGTTTTTACTGAGACTTGGGATTGCATAACAAGTGGTTGTCAATTGATATGATATTTGCTTTAGTTTTTTTTCAGAATCACATGTATTGCAAAATGCAATCATTAATATTATCGTTGTTTTTCCTTTGCATGCCATGGGGGTTACTGTATAATATTTCTGAGGACTTTGTTTCAATGTCATTGGCAGCGTGTTTTATATGTTGATATTGATGTTCACCATGGAGATGGTGTTGAAGAGGCATTTTATACCACTGACAGAGTTATGACTGTTTCTTTCCATAAATTTGGGGATTTCTTTCCTGGGACTGGGCATATCAAGGATGTTGGGGCTGGACAGGGGAAGTACTATGCACTGAATGTCCCACTGAATGATGGCTTAGATGATGAAAGTTTCCGTGGCCTTTTTCGACCCATCATCCAAAAAGTCATGGAAGTGTATCAGCCCGATGCAGTTGTTCTCCAGTGTGGAGCAGACTCATTGTCCGGTGATAGGTTGGGATGCTTTAACTTGTCAGTTAAAGGCCATGCAGATTGTCTTCACTTTCTCAGATCTTTCAATGTTCCTCTAATGGTCCTGGGTGGAGGAGGATATACTATCCGGAATGTTGCTCGTTGTTGGTGCTACGAGGTCTTCCCCTCATTCTTCTAAAGAAGTCCTTGAGCATTTTTATCAACCAAAAATGAAACAAGTCCTGATAAGTTTACTTTTGTTACTTTACTGCAGACAGCAGTTGCAGTTGGGGTAGAACCTGATAATAAGTTGCCTTACAATGAATACTATGAGTACTTTGGACCAGATTACACTCTTCATGTCGAACCAGGCAACATGGAGAACCTAAACACACACAAGGATATGGAGAAGATAAGGTGATTTTGATCGTAAACTTCCCCACTTCAATTTTCTGTCATTTTCGAAGCTGCATTTTCCTGTGAAAATCTTATGCATTTGCATGAAATGTTGTTACTGGTAGTGAACTTTATGTATAATCTGATGGTGGTCCAATAGTGTTATTATCAGGGAAAGGCTTCTTGACTATATTCTAGCTTTATTCATTGCATTTTAAGGTTGTCCTTTGAAACTTGCTCTTTCTGCTTTATCGATTGCACAGAAGGTTTGTTGACTGGATTGGAGAACCTTCCTTGCCAGCATGATCTTGTAGTTATTGGTTGGGAGGCTGTCATTTAAGCATTCTATTTTGGTGGTTTACTTCTGGATAGTTTTTCGAACTCCATGCAGGAACTTTGGGATTTGTAGTTCTTAAATCCTAATGATCATTCTATGACTAGGCCAATTCATTTTCTATTAGTTTTTTTTTTTATGTATTGCATGCCTGTTTTCCAAAATTCCATAAAGGGAGAGTTTGTAAACCCCAATGGTCATTCTATGACTTGGCCGTTTCTGACCTTAATCAGCTGTCAGTTAACTCTTTTTCAAAGTAGGCATAGGTCTGTCTTCCATATCCTGCCGCAAATATACATTTTTTATGGACCATTGTTGTGTCAGATATTTTCTGACAAATTTATTTTCTCCAGGAACATACTACTCGAGCAACTTTCTACATTAATTCATGCTCCCAGTGTACCATTTCAGACAACACCACCCACTACACAAGTTCCTGAAGAGGTTGGTAGCTAATGCCAGATTTAAATATCTTTTTTGTTTGATATTGCATCTTGTCTCTTTATTATACCTCTTTTTGTTTTGATCTTCTTTGATTATTGATTTGATGAAGCCGGAGGAGGACATGGAGCAAAGGCCGCAACCTCGCATTTGGAATGGGGAGGTTTATGAGTCAGATCATGAAGAAGATGATAAGCCTCCACACATGACAAGTTTTGATGATCACATGATGAGGCAAGTGCCAAAGACTAACTATCCCATTAAGAGTTCATAAAATAATCCAGTATTAATTTGATCACAGTATTTTAGCCCCTGTCTATACCTGTGATTAGTAGAGAATTAGAGAGAGAAAATTCTTGTAGATGTGCTCATGGCTGTTTTTTAATCATCTAAATAAAAGGGTTTTTGTTTGTGATTTTCTTGTTACAGGGATGTTGCCGATGACATGGACGAAGAGAAATCAGAAGGGCATCCATCACCTAGACATTAGTGGAACTCGGTAGCTTCTAATTTCCAGTATCTATGTATCATGTAGAGATGAGATCTCATCTCATCTGAGAACTAACTATTACAAACCAGTAGTTTTTCCAGTAGGCATATTCTTGGACCTTTTGGTGGGCATTAGAATGGGCACTACCAATGGGTTCTAATGCCCCCTTTTGTTTGTAATCTTTAAATTGGCAATGTGTTGGGAATCGAATCTACATCTGTTAAAGGAACCAATTTTGTAAGATAAAACTGTGCAGAAAACATTCATACTGGAGAGTGGAGATGATGGTAAGGTCAAATTTTGTCATACCTCTGATTCCTAATACTGGATTATTTTATGAACTCTTAATGGGATAGTTATATTTTATTATTGTTGGGCTTAATTTTTCCCCCCTCTTTTCTTAATTGTCATCGGCTGATAGTCTTGAAGGCAATGAACAAATGGCTTATTGAATTGTTTTTTTTTTTTTTTTTTTAAAAAAAAAAAAAAAATCAAATGTGCTTGACAGAACTTTGGGATGAGCCGTGTTTTCTATGATGGAAATGAGGGAGGAATGCGAATTTGGATTCCTCATCTAAATTCCTCTCTGAATGGAAGCAATCTGACATCAAGAATTGTTTGAACTCGAACATGGAGTTGGCATGTGGTAGGGATGGAATATGCCTTCTAATAGACAAATACATTGCACTCATAAAAGAACATGTTACCTAAGAATTGGCCGCACTGTTTCTTATCTCTAATATTCATGACACTGCTTGTGGTGCCCCTTTGGTCATGGTTTACAACTGGTCATGTGGCATTTGATAAAAATATAATTAGTAATCACTTTCTTTTAGCGAGGATGAGCCTTGATGTAATGGTAAGATTGGTCCATTATGAATTAGAGGTATATATTTTGAGAAACCTCATCCGCTAGCCATCAACACGCGCACGAATTATTGTACAATCAAATGTCCGCAAATAACACAGTATTTACTTATATTTCATGCTTCATCTTCCCTTCAACCCTGCTGTTCTCCCTCCTCCTGGGGCAAGCATGGTGGTAACCGACACGAATTTCTCACAACGGACATAGGTATGTATGATATCTCTGGAATGTGACTGATCTTGTAATATTCCTCTCCTCCGTCAGGCTTCAGCCTCTCTTCGTGCTCATCAAGTAAAGGCATTATGTTCAAAAGCTCCAATGTGGTCACAAACTGCAAACCTTCAGGGAGCATCTTCAGTTTCAGGCAGTTATGTAAATGGAGGTACTTTAAGCTTGGCAATGCTCCCTCTTCGAGCTCCGTCCATTCCTCCAGAACACGAGAAGCAATGATAAGAACCTCAAGCTTGGGAAATCCACCTACGCCGCAGAATTCTTTCCCCAGCTGCTTGCCATCATATGCTTGCCACAGGGTTAAAGTTTTCAAATTGGGTAGGAGCTGTAGTACCAATGCAGGGTTTTCGGACAGATGAGAGAAACCTAATCTAAGGTTACTGAGGTTGTCCATTGAGCCAATCCAACCAGGTAGCTTTTGTAGAATCCCTTCTAGGCGAAGTTTCCTTATAAGTGGTGGGGGTGTGAAAGTGTCTAAGAGGACAAGTGTTCCCTGGTTAAATGTATGTTTTGCTTCTAAAGACAAGCTCAGTAGGTTCTGCATCATCATAATAGAAGCAAACAGCTCTACAACATTCTCTTCTGCCACATCCATCACTCCCAATCTTCTGAGATGTATCAGATTGCTCAATTCTCGCGCAATGACACCACCAGGATGTATACCAGTAAGGGTCAGAATATTGCTCAATCTTTCTATTCCTTGTGGCAGCTTCACGCCACCAATTCCTGTGTTCTTGAACATTTTGATGTGCCTCAATCGTACAAGGTCAAGGATCTCAACAGGCAGTGTTGTTATATCCCCGCACCTTCTGATGTCCAAAGTTTGTAGGGCTCGTAAATTACCTAGTCTTGCGGGAAGCTCCTTAATGTCAGTGAGCTTTAAGCCAAGATATGTCATGTGTATCAGATCACACACTCCATCTGGTAATCTATCAATCTTAGTACGTTCTAGTTCCAGCACCTGTAAATATTTTGCCCAATCAAAACTCAGCCAGTTCCCACGGTCGCTAGAAAGATCTTGACCTCCCAAGAAGATCAAAGATCGAGGCTGGTAATTTTTTAACAGGGGTGCAGCAATTTCCATGTCCGAATATACAGCAACATGGCGTCCACTACGGGGAATACTTGAACTATCTTCCTCCATCTTGTGTCGGTAAGGAGAGGAGACAGTCAATGCAGTCCCCTGGCCTCTGGCGCCATCGTTTACTTGGAGCATTCCCAGGTTGATCAGACTGTTAATATTTTCTTCTGCTATATCCTCCATTAATTCGCCTGGCTTTTCTTGTACAAGGCCTTCCGCGACTAACAAACGTATTAACTTTCCTTTAGGCATCCGGTAATTCTCAGGGAAGACGCAACAATACTTCAACGAGTGCTGAAGGTAATAAGGTAAGTCATTATAATTCAGTAATGGTGGAGAACTTTCTTCCATTTCAGGATTCTCGTTTTCTTCAATTTCATGGGAGATTTCCATGTAATTTGCTTGTGCTGATACCCAATGCTCTTCCATTGAATTTTTCAGTTCTGTCATTTGTTGACCACTTCTGGCAATACGTGATTCAATTGCCTGGAATTCACTTGTGAAGTTCTTGATCAACTCAGATCTATCAGACTCATTTTGCTGATACATATGTATGATAAACTCATCAATAAGATTTTCCACATCAAATATCACAACTCTCAGCTCGTTTATCCAACTACTAACAGCAGCATGGCCATCCCCTTTGATTCTGCTTAAATCTCCAGATGACTCTCCGATCTCCTCAAGTGCTTTTACGAGCCTGTCTGTTTGCTGTTCAAGCCCAGAAAAGGTTTCGATTTCGCCAAGTAGTAGAGATTTCAATCTCTGTAGGAAGAACTTCACAAAACCCTCAGCCATATTTTCAAATTACTGAATAGAAAATTGAGTACGTTCAAGAACTTGCACACTGGTTTATTCTTGTTTGTGGTTTTTTGGGGCCTATTTATTAAACAATGGTGAAAAAGACGACATTTATTTGAATATTCAAATGGAATATGACAATTCTTGTATCATTTTTTACTGAAATTATTATGGAAAATC